>ML791796.1:481395-522217 GCA_009831015.1 Picea engelmannii
GATGCAGTAAATGAGTAAGAGAAATTGATTATGTTGTCAGGTTATCTGGTGCAATGTTTTAATGTTATTTCCTTAATGATGAATATAAATCATTGTGTTGTTATGTGATGAATGTTATGGTATATGAATTATTTTGCTTACTGTGATCTTGATTACATATGTTTTTTCATTTTGTTAATTATTTTTTCTCAGAAAATAATTCAATGTTCATTTGGTTAATGTATTAGTACTAGGCCCTTTGGCATAGAATCATTGCCTGCATGTTTGAGCAGCGGATTATCCCAAGCTCAACCCCTTCCCAGTAGTTGAAACTCAATCATGTTACTTGTCAAGTTGTCTTATGACGGATTGCATCTCTCAAAATAGTCCCACTCAATAGAAAATACAAAAAAGAATGGTCCTACCTGAAAGGAGAACCTTCACAAGAAAACACAAAGCCCATCGATAATTTGGCTTGATCACAAGATCTGGAGAACCATTCCATTTAAAACGTTGTAGAGTCTAATTGGGCCTAGCTGGCATGTTTGGTTCCAGCTATTGAATCAAGGGATTTAAGACCCATCAACATAATTGGTGCTAGAAGGAGGGCCTGAGAATGAATGGTTGAATATATAAGTTATATAACATTTCAAACAACCTACAGATTCGTAACGGTCCACATGCATGGCTAGTCATCCAACAGACAACCCACGCTTACTAAGTACTCCCAAAACGGGTAACTCACCCAAGTATGAGGAAGAACCTTTTCACCCTGAAATACCCTATGCCCTCCCTCACGAGGAAGTGAATAAATTCAGGAGAATCACTAGAGCCTATTGTTAGGTTATGAAAAAGGTATAAATATCTTCCTTTTTCCCACATTTCATGATATCTTCTTGATTGACTTTTTGATTATTTAGGAGCAAATAGAATAGAAAATGAATAATATACTCTTTAGCGTTATTGTTGAAGTTAGATTACATAGATCCTAAAATATGATTGGAATTGTCTGGTTTTATTACAGGATTGGTTAAATATTGTCAAATACAAGATAGCAAAGGAAATCTTGAAGATACACAAGCTATTGGAGGTTGAAGACTTTATGGCGCAAGGCAATTTTGAAGATGATTGAGTTTCTTATATTGTAACTTTATAATAGTAAATCAATCCTAAGGGTCTCTCGATCCTCAGGATAGCTTAATTTACCCAGATTATTGTAATATATAAGGGGTAAATAGATCTTGAAAAGATATAGAAGAATTGCATCCAAGAACTCAGAACTTGGAATTGCTATGCCTTAGCAATTTTTTTAAAATATTGTACCACCTATAAAATTAATAAAAGTGTTGAGCGGTTTTACCATTTCTATATACTTAATTTCAAATAGCAGTGCTTCTAAGGACCAAGGGCCTAGTTTGAAGGAGCTACTGTTTGACCTGTAATTGTACCATTTCAATTTCTATTTTGTGATTCGATTCTCTTTTACAGAAGTTAAATGAATGCATCAGTGTGTTGATTATTTTATGTCAATTGCAAGAGATAGATATTTCCTTAAGCATTAGATGATTGTAGCTCCAATTCCCATTACTGAGATTTGATGCATGATAGTTCCTCATAAGTTCACACTTGTTGTTCCTTTTACTCAGTTTACATTTGTTGTTCTTTTCCATTAGAATATAGTTGGTGTTCCTTTCAATAGAAGTACGATTGCTATCTCTTTTCTATTAGATTACAATCTCAGTTTCTTTCCATAGATAGAGTAATTTTCCTTTTTCTTTCCAGCAATTTGATTCATAATAATTGTCATTTCTGCAAGTCTTTATTTAGATTCAATTACTTCTCTTAAAATGAATTCAATAGATTAATTAGTTCCTTTCCATTGCATAGATTTAGATTCCAATTCCTAGAATCTTTAATGAATGTTTGAGGAACTTGATTGTTGATAAACTCATATTTTCTTTCACTACACGATTTTAGCCTCTATGAGATATCTGCATAGACTTTGCTGATATTATTTGAGATAAAAGACAAATACTCAGGTTGATAAATTAATGTTAAACTAAGGTTGTTCTTAGACATCTTTAGAGCCCAACATTTTGGTGCCTTTGCTGGGGAAGAATGTCAAAGGTAGCATAGATTGTGCCTTTGGAGGATGAGTTATTGAAGACGGAAGGTAAGAACCTACACAGGTAATAAGTAAGATGCGTATGCTAGTGCCTACCTCTAGCTGACACAGTAAGAGGTTGCATAGGTGTTTTTCTTTCTTGATTTTCTTTTTTGTGTAAAGTGTGTATGACTAAGAATAAAGATCTTGAAAAACCAAAACCCCCACCAAAAATTACCAAAGCCCATGGCTTGATGCTCCTTGGAAGAAGCACTTTCATAGATGACATGATCCAAAAAGTAGAATCTCAAGCTTCGGTTGGACCTAGAAAAGTATCTACCTGAATCCCTCAGGTGGTAGTTTCACCAACTGCATCCTATGCTAAGATTCATAGAAAAACTGAAGGGACTGAGCAAAGCTTTCAGAGCATATATCTTCCACCCCTCAACCCTTTAGAAGAGGGAAACTCTTGTAACCTGGAGGAAGGAGAAGGAGAAACAAGTGGGATAGCTAAGACAAACCCACCACCCAATCTTGAATCTCCTGTGAAAGAAGAAGGCATACCCAAAATCCCAAATAGAGGGAGTGCAATCAAATCCCCTAAAGGATCAAATAACCAACCAATTCAAATAAAATATCTGGATCAAGAAATCCCTAAAGATTTTTGGCTTATTTTTTTATCAAATGGCACAACCAAATCCACAACGTCCCCAGAATTCCACTTTGGAATATCTGATAGTTGATCCAATCACCAATGCCACCATGAAGGCAATTCCCCTACAAAAATTGCCATTCTTTCATGGATTAATCTCAGAAGACCCGAATGCATTCTTATTTGAATTTGATGTCCTATGTAGAGGGTATGATTACACCTCTGAACCCCAAAAATTAAAATTGTTTCCCTCCACTTTGAAAGGAGCAGCTCTACGTTGGTTCATGGGATTAAGGGGAGGAACTATAAACTCATGGGATGGGATGAAACAAGCCTTCTTGACAAAATATCAGGATTATTGTAGAACCAGCGACTTAAAAGATGAAATATTTCAAATTATTGCAAAAGAAAATGAATCATTAGAAGAATATGTCAAGAGATTTCAATATAGTTTACAAAGATCACCCTATGGCACGTTACCAAGTGAGGTACTTAAGGAAACCTTGATTAAGGGTATGAAAGATGAATGCATAGAAATGTTGAATTTAATGGGGAAGGGTGAAATTTATCAAGAAACTTATGATGAGATCATCCTATTGTGCATCAGGTACTCAAGAGGAAGATCACAGACCAGATCAGGGATGCATATCCCCCTCACCAGAAATAACAATATTACCAGCAGGGGTGTTACGTGAGATGAAGTTGGTAATCTCTTAGAAAACTTCAAAACAAATATTTTGAGCACTCTGACTACACAATTGGATGTATTGTAGGCCAAACAGAAAAAAACAGAAGTAGAACAAATGTTGGCCATATTTTGCCATAGGTGTAGAAGAAAACATGGTCCAAGGGATTGCCCTTTGGACATGGTTTGGGTTTGCGCTATCTGAGCCAAGGATCATGACATGGAACAATGCCCATCACTTCCTATACTGAAATCTATCTCTAGAGAGGAAGAAAAAGAAACAGAGCCATTATATCTGATGGCTCAACGTCGTCACTGGCAGCATTGACCTCCAAATACACTGCAAGACCCTTCCTCTTTCTTCTCTGGAAAGTATAATCAACAACAAGATCTTGGTAGCACATCGCAAGGTCAACCATTTACAAATCAGAACTGGTATCCCCAGCAATACCCACCTGCAAATCTTGCCTGGCAGAATCAGCCAACTGCAATTTCCACTTGGCCTAACTCAAAATATCCCACCTCATCCTGGAAAAACTCAAACAACAACATCTAACCTTCATAGTGGCCCAACATGACTACCCAAAACCCAAATTGGAATCAAAGTTGGCAGTGCCCCATGGGGATAAACAACCAACCCATGGGGATGTCCCCTCAAACTCAGCCTACACTACAAGCACCACTCCAATTGCCCCAAAATCCGCAATCACAATTGCGCCCTCAACTACCAGCCCAACCTCACCCAAATCCAAATAACAGACCAGCTCAACTCATCTAAATTATGGAGAATGGGGAAGAAGAGACTAGCTTGAAAGGGTGCAATGAACTACGGTTGAGATCGGGATGAATAATCTCTCTGGAAGAAAATAACGTTTTTCAAGAGCAAGAGAGTGAAAAACAACCAACAATAACACCTTCGACTGTGGTAATAACAGAATAAATCGAGTAGGGGGGAAACACAGTCGAATCGCAAGATTCTGATAAGGATGCACCGCTCTCCCCTCCATTCCCCGAAAGATTGATGATAGAAAAACCGGTCGTATATCCCAACTTCGACATTGTAGGGGAACTGAAGAATTTATATATCAATATTCCACTCCTGCAAGCTCTTCAGGACATCCCAATCTATGCAAAAATGATCAAGGAGATATGTGGGAGAAAGCTCGTCGGAAAAATTAAAAATCTATCATCAACAGTCTACTTGGTAGGAGCATTGTCTGATCTAATTTTAGTTAGATAAGAACCGGTCAAATATGCAGATCCAGGGAATCCCATAGTGACATTTCAGATCCAAGGCTATTCTTTTCCCAATACACTAGTTGATTTAGGAGGATCAATCAACATACTGACTATGGAAACCTACAATACCCTGGCTTTTAACTCCTTCGAACCCACCACAATAATGTTTCAGTTGGCAGATTGATCGATAGTTCGACTAGTTGGCACATTACATGATATATCCATCTCCATCGACTCTTTGGAATATCCAGTGGACTTCCTCATCATCAACCCAAGAAGTGGACTTGAAGAGAATCCATTGATACTGGGCAGGCCATGGCTTGCAACAACAGATGCGTACATAGGATGTCGAGCAGGTAATATGATAATCACTAGAGGGAGTATCACAAAGAACCTCATTTTATATCCTCCTGCTAAACCAAGTCCAACTTTTGTATACCCATAATCGCCACCACCGCGATACCCAGAAAGGTATTTACGAGCCCCTCTTACGCAGGAAGAAGCCCTCAGACTTAAAAAACAGCTAGAGGATGATGTAATCAGTGGGTTTATCAATAGTCCAGCCACCATGAGCAACCTGACCTACCAGATGCTCCAAGTTTTTCTAGACTATGAAGCACAAGGAGACGTGCTAGAAGATTTAATGGAACAACAAATTCCAACTACAATCGTTCATAACAACAAACCCATCGAGATTGCACTAGGGAGGTCTCTAAATATCAATGCCAATTTAGATGGACAACAAAAACAAAAGTTAACTCAAGTCCTCTCCAAATACCAACAAGATTTTGCATGGGAATATTTTGATATGAAAGGTATTGATCTGCAACTCTGTACACACCACATTTATGTTGAAAAATATGCCCGGCCTATCCAACAGCCATAGAGAATATTGAATCCTCACCTAAGGGATATCGTTAAAGAAGAATTACAAAAGCTGTTGGAAATAGATTTTATATATCCCATCTCAGATAGTCGGTGGGTTTCCCCATTAGTGATCGTCCCAAAGAAAAATGGGAAATGGTGAATCTGTGTTGACTACAGGAAACTTAACAAAGCCACTCAAAAATACCACTTCCCTTTTCCTTTCATTGATCAAGTTATGGATACTTTGGCAAGAAAGAAATTCATTTCTTTCCTAGACGGTTTTAGTGGGTACAATCAGATTCAGATTTCCCCAGAAGATCAAGATAAAACTACATTCACATGCCCTTGGGGCACTTTTTCATACAGAGTATTACCCTTTGGAATTTGTAATGCTCCAGCCACTTTTCAAAGGGCCATTCTGAGCATATTCAACGATCTGATCAATGAAGGACTTGAAGTCTATATGGATGATTTCACTCCTTATGGAGATGACTTCGATCAAGCACTAAATAACCTGGAGAAAATACTAGAGCAGTGCATTGTGACCAAGTTATGTTTAAGCCACAAAAAGTTTCACATGATGATGACAAAAGGTGTGGTACTAGGGAATTATATCTCTACAGATGGAATTAGGGTAGATCCAACAAAAATAGAGGTAATCCTTAATCTACCTACACCACACACACAAACTAAGGTACATAGTTTCCTTGGCGCTTCAGGATACTATCGTAGATTTATAAAAAAAATTGTAAGAACCACTGCACCTTTACATTCTTTAACTGGTAATGTAGAATTTCAGTGGTATGACAAGTGTGATGTGGCATTTGTAGGACTCAAGAAGTTGATCTCGATAACATCGGTGTTAAGGGGGCCAAATTGGAAAATACCATTTCACATCTCCACCAATGCATCAAATATTTCCATAGGTGTTTTCCTCAGATAGGAGGAGGACAAGAAACCCTACACCATTTATTTTATTTGCAAGAATCTTAATATAGATGAACTTAATTATACAGTAACAGAGAAAGATTTTTTAGCTGTTATACATGCCATCAATAAATTTTGTCATTATATAACAAGTTATCCGGTCGTTCTGTATATTGATCATTATGCTATTAGATATCTAGCTAATAAACCAATTACTAATGGATGGGTCACTCGATGGTTGTTTCTATTGTAGGAATTTTATATCACCATCAAAGATTGACCCGGAGAGAAAATCTTGTCGCAAACTTCCTATCCCACATACCCAAAACAGACGACTCCTTAATAGTCGAAGATTGATTTCCAAACGATCATCTATTTGTCATTACTACAAAGCCACCTTGGTACGATGATGTGGCAAATTACCTAGCAGTGGGAAGATTACCGGCACATCTTTCATCTTGGGAAAGAAAACTGATCATCTAGCGTAGCGCACGATTCACCTAGATCAACGAATATCTCTTCCATACAGGAGTTGATCTCCAAATCTGTAGATGCGTACGAGATGACGAAATCTATGACATACTAAAGGCCGGACATGATGAGCCCTGTGGTGGGCATTTTGTATATCGTAGAACTGGACACAAAATTTTGTAGATGGGCTATTATTGGCCCTCAATATTTAGAGATGCAAAGAAATATGTCAAGACCTGCGATGGTTATCAATGGATGGGAAAACTAGGTTAGGTTGATGAAATGCCTTTGAAAGCACAAGTAGTTGTGGAATCATTTGAGAGACGGGCACTATAATTCATTGTCCCCTTCCATCCAAGTTCAAATCAGAAGGCCTATATTCTAGTCACAACAGACTACATGACTAAATGGGTAGAGGCAAAATCCTTACCAAATGCAATAGAAGAAGTAGTCATCAAATTTCTTTTTAAATTATTCGTACGGTATGGACTACCAGGAGAGGTAATTACTGATGGGGGGTCACAATTTACAACTCATAGAATCACCACCACCCTAGATAATTATCATATCAAACACACAATTACTTCTTCATACCATCCACAAGCAAATGGGCAAGTGGAAAGCACCAATAAAATCCTGGAGGAAATCCTAACAAAGACTGTCTCAACAAATAGACAAAATTGGGCTTCTGAGCTCCCAAATGCCTTATGGTCTTACCGCACAACATGGAGTAATACCACTGGCTACTCTCCTTATCATTTAGTCTATGGCAAAGAACCCATCTTCCCAATCGAGTTTGAAATCAAGACTCTAAGGATGGCATAGGAAATCAGACTGGATATTACAAAAGCACATAAACAACACCTTCAACAACTCAACGAATTAGATGAAGCACACCTATCTGTTGTAGAGTGCATGATTGTTATTCAACAACAGAGAACGATCTAGAATGACAAGCATATCAAGAAAAAATTGTTTAAAAAAGGTGATTGGGCGCTCCTCTATGATTCCAGATTTTAGGATTTTTCGGGAAAATTACAGACACGGTGGCTAGGACCATACGAAATCAATGAAGTCCATGATAATGGCACAATCACATTAAGTACCATAGATGGGTCCATATCTCCATTTTGGGTCAATGGACACCGGCTATGACTCTATCGTCAGCCACCCTTAAAAGAAGATTTCTACCAAGAAGTAAGTAAGGATCCTACCATTCGAATTTTGGCTAGCTGGGAAGGTAATCCAGCCACCCCAACTCCATAAATGTTGAATTCTGTTGACACTGTACATACTGTATATAATTTTGTTTTGTATAGATTTTATTTAGATTTTTTATTATTTTTGACAGTCATTCAAGAAAATTAGAACTAGGGAGGATAACTGTAATAAACTCATTTAGCACTTTTTTTTGTTCCAAACTCCTACTTCACCTCATCACCCAAACCCTGTCTTTCACAGAAAAATGAATGTGTCAAGATTCAACAACAACAATTGGGAAACTATAATGAAATTCATAACATTAACAAACCATCCACTACTTAATTTTGAAATAAACTAACTCATAAATGAATTTAGTTGATGACTAATCAACCTTGGATTCAAGAAAAACACATTTCTAGGTTTCTAAAAATTACCTATTCAGATGGTTAAAAATAGAACAAATGTTGTTCCTTTTGTGCGCATGCTGTTCCTTTGAACGAAACAATTGTTGTTCCTTTTTGCATGCCTACCATTCCTTTGAACGAAACAATTGTTGTTATTTTTGCGTGCTTGTTGTTCCTTTGAATGGAACAATTGTCGTTCCTTTTTCATGCTCGTTGTTCCTTTGCACATTTGTTTTTCATTTTGTCGTTCCTTCCCTACATTGATGATAAAATGCTAAACCTTTCCTTTGGGGTACAACTTTCACCAAATAATTTTCACCGGTGTTATTTCTAACGATCTATCATTATTTTGTGGACTATCTCCCATACCTTATCAAATTGTTTTTTTGGATCACTTTCTTCTAAATATATTAAACCTTGTTCATAACTTGTAACCACCATAATTTGTTTCTTTTCCCGTATACATACAAATACACTTAAATGATATCTCACCTTTATAATCAATAATGAGTCTGCGACACACTTTTACTTGGCATCCTTACATGTTTTTACACCATCCCTTACTCGTAAGGAGTAGATGAGCCTCCCTTCATACACTTAAAAAAAATCAATAAAAATTCTTTCTTTTCCCACAAAGAATAGGGCATCTCATCATGAGCCAACCTTCCATGATCATTGGATACTAACCTAAGTGACATTCCCACTATGGCTACCACACCAGGGAAATGGTCTTTGACATTTTCTTTTGTCAAAGTACAAGAGGTCTCATCACGAGTTGACTTTTTCACTTAAGTTACATTTTAGTGAGTGGCATTATCATCATCTAGATAACAAACCAGGATAATGGTATTTTTTCAGAAAAAACTTCTAAAAAAAAATAATAAAATAAAATATTTTTTTTTCAAAAAGAATAGGGGTCTCATCATGAGCCAACCTACCATGATCATAGGATAATAACCTAAGTGAAATTCCCACTATGTCTACCACACCAGGGCAATGGCCTTTGACATTTTCTAGTCAAAGGACAAGGGGTCTCATCATGATCCAACTTGTTCACCTAAGTTACAATCTAGTGAGTGGCATTATCACTATCTGGCTACCAAACCAGGATAATGATATTTTTGGAAAAGATGATTCAAATAATTATCAAGGAGACAGGATCATCTAAGGGTTAAAAGGAAACCATGTCGAGGCTATGGATGCCTACTGGCAATAGTGGATCTGCCTGTGGTATGGAAGTTTACTTTAAATGCCAAGTTTCTACATGTCTCTAGATTTCCTTCACTCAATAACGCGACTATTAGTTTGGTTGTATTCAATAAAATGAAAAAGTAACAACATTATGATATGTGGGATATTATTTAAATGAACATATTTAATTTATTCGACGTATGTTTCCTTAAAGCATTCTTTTGAGTATAGGTATATTTCAATTCCACAAAAGAGGACTAATGTTTAATGATTACCGATAAAATATGATGTTTGAAAATAAATCATTGATCCCCATTGGAGGTGGCAGTACAATCATTACTTCTCACCATCAATACCTACACTCATTACTTTCCCCTACACTGATGGTCAAGGTCGACCTTCATATTAATGAGGGGATTGGATGCTCGACACACTTCCCGATAAAGATAGTAATGATTGTAATAAATACCCACATTTGTAATCATTTGTTGTCTCCGATATTTGCTATTTTCGGTAATTTTTCCTCCAAGTTGGTCTAACCAAGTCTACTACTAGGAACGATAGTCATCCACATTTTCTCACAAAATGAGTGGCAGAGGTGTGCGCAGGGAGCCAACTTTACTACAGGTTATAGAGCAGGCAAGAGACATCCTACATCGGCTGGGGTGGACGAAGTACTTCAACTATCTGCAAGGATATGAAACAAATGTCACGCTTGAATTATTTCAGAATCTACAGGGAGAAATATCTATGGTGCGAGGCATACAAATATCAGTGACCTTGAAAATCTTAGCAGAGGTCACATGCCTCCCTACCATGGGCATTCAATGAACAAGAAGATACATAGTACTAAAGGAAGTTGTGGAAACTTTCACAGACCCTGGGGAAGAATTGGATAAGAAGGGAAAGGGAATTAATCACAGTACCCTTAGAGAACCATGGAAGGAATTGGCAGCGATAATTCAGCGATACATCACCTGTGATGGATGATAAGACGTAATTCGACCTCACCACCTCAAACTACTGGTAGATTTAAAACAATGGTTAGTACTTAATCTACGTTTCTTTTTTAATGCCATATTACATGAGGTTGCCTTAAGAACACAAAAATCCAAGGACCCTGTTACTGTTATCAGTCACCACAGATTAGTTAAACTAATAACAAATAAAGCACTGATTCAAACTCAATTGACCTAGGATAAACTGATTGAGGCCAATAGACCTCCACAACCAGAGCAGCCTGAATTATGCCATGAAGAACCACCACAGGAAATTGAAGATAGACAGGCAAAGGAGACTACTGCCCAAAGAAAAATCCCAGCTCCTCAAACCGAAGCTGAGGTAGACCCCGCCCAAATCACAGAGGCCTAGACCTCACAAACATAGACATTAATAAAAAAGAGGAAGAGAGCAACAACTATCCCTAAAACCATCATTCAGACAAGGAGAAGAAGAAGACGAATTCAGGAAACAACTGAAGTGATTCAGGGTACAACAAAATAGCCTGAAGAACTTCAGAATTCTACAAAACAATCTCCACGGGATAATGTTCAAGAAATTGGGCAAGCGGAATAGACCTCACCAAGGAATGATCAGGAAGACACCCAACCAGAATTAGAGCATCTGACAATTTTTTTTTAAAGAGCTATGAGGTAGAAATAGCCCATGTTCTAGGAATTTTGGGAACCTCAATTGACTAAGGCACAAATAATCCAGAAAAATGCCCAGAACATGCCTCCTCTTGAAAACTAGATGAAGACTTTCCTGATATTTAAATGTTTTTTCCAGAGGACACAACACAGGAAGAACCTCATCTTGAAATAAGAATCCCTCTTGGACAGACAAAAAATTTGGAAGGAATAGAGGAACAACCATCTGTTGGCCAAAATGAAGAAGACCTTGAGACCTCTCATAAACAAAAATTAGCCAAGAGCCATAAGAAAATTAGAAAGTTAAAAAAGGAAAACAAATTGTTGAAGAAAAAGGCTAAGAAGGTTGAAGTATTGAAGCAGAAGGTGGGTAAATTCAAGGAAATTATTAAGGAATTGAGGAAACAGTTAGAAGAAGTAGATAAGGCCCATAGAAGAAAGAAAAACAAAAGGGATAGAGTGCAAGGAAGAAACCCTCTTCCTAAAGAAGTAGTCAGTACAAATTCTATAGGGATACAAACAGATCCTGAAGAAATAGTAGTAGAAGAAACAATAGCTCATAACGAGGAAGTAATTCCTGTAGAAACACAAGAAAATATGATAGCTATAGAAACAATTGATGCTGAGGTGTAGACAAACACCCTAGTATTAGAATAAATAGCTCAAATCCTTGAGTAGAATGCTACCATCAGGAGATTGGAGGAAGAATTTATGCAGTCTCAACAAACCCTGGCTCAAAATAGAAATGAATTACTAACTATAGAAGAGCACCAGGCACTCCAGTCCCAGAAACAGAGTGTTATTGTGGACAAACTAGAAGAAGAACTTACATAGGTCCAACAAGCATTAACTCAATCTAGGGAAGAGATGAGCACTATGGAATAATACCAAGCATCCCAATCTCAAGCACAAGGTGTCACCATTGATAAACTAAAGGTAGCGTTGGGACAAGCCCAACGAGCATTGGCTCAACACAAAGATGAGATGTTCACTAGGGCTGAACATCAAAAGCTTGTTAAACAACTGAAGTACATGACAACAACAGAGAGTGAGACCTATGTTGTGCTCACCAGAGCCCAAGGGAAGATAAAAAATGTGTAAACCCAATTAGAAAAAGCTTTGGAGAAAATCAAAGAAATCTATGATGTATACTCTAATGCTCTTAATTGTAGAGCCCCTGCCACCAATTACACTTTATTCTTGCTGGAACTATATCTGTTATTAAGAGTGAAGGCCATCAAAGAAGATAAACCTATTTCATTTTCCACTATACCTGAGTTTATTTCATGTTTCAGAGAGAAGGACGAAAAGGTACAATACTTATTGTGTGAATTGTACTTTCATAATTTCATTCTGGAAGAAAAAAGGGAAGATAACCTTGGCCCATTCATAGGTAACATACAGTTTTAGGCATTTCTTTCATTTACTTAGAACCAAGTCAGATGGGGTAAATATCATAAAACCTTCCTAAAGAGGGAAGCTGGGCTAGATCTCTGGGTTAGGGGAGAACCTCCAAAGTCCTTTCCAGTCGTTATGCGACATACAACATTTATGAAAAGAGGGGGGGTCATAGACTCCTTAGCCCCCATTCATATATAGGTTATACGTTCAGGTATCACTCATTTTAGGGAGCTTAAGGAGGAAGCTCTTGTTACTTCTAAACTGAAATGGGATGCATCCTCCAGTGAAGTAAAGAATAGGGAACCCTTTGGGTACTGGAATTTCTTTGCAGCTACCTACAGAATAGAGGGGTATTCTAGATTACTCCAAGAGGAAGGACCTGCTTGGATTGGGTGCAGATATAACCCCCCTATCATCTGGTTCCCTCCAGAAAGTTACCAAAAAGATTATCAAATTAACAAGAAAAGGGAGGATGTTGCTTTTGGAGAACTCAAAAGAAGCAATGGGTTCAGAAGGCTTGTTGAACCAACCTTTCCATCTTACATCATTACTGATTTACATGTAAGATCTTAGCTTGCATGAGGACATGCAAGAAGGTAAGCTAGGGGGTATGTTAGGTTATGAAAAAGGCATAAATATATTCCTTTTTCCCACATTTCATGTTATCAGCTTGATTGACTTTTCGATTATTTAGGAGAAAATAGAATAGAAAATGAATAATATACTCTTTAGCGTTATTGTTGAAGTTAGATTACATAGGTCCTAAAATATGATTGGAATTGTCTAGTTTTATTAAAGGATTGGTTAAATATTGTCAAACCCAAGATAGCAAAGGAAATCTTGAAGATACGCAAGTTATTGGAGGTTGAAGACTTTATGGCACAAGGCAGTTTTGAAGATGATCGAGTTTATTATATTGTAACTTTATAATAGTAAAGAAATCCTAAGGATCTCTTGATCCTCAGGATAGCTTAATTTACCCAGATTATTGTAATATATAAGGGGTAAATAGATATTGAAAATATATAGAAGAATTGTATCCAAGAACTCAGAAATTGGAATTGTTATTCATTAGCATTTTTTGTAAAATGTTGTACCAGCTATGAAATTAATAAAAGTGTTGAGCGCTTTTACCATTTATACATACTGATTTTCAAATAGTAGTGATTCTAAGGACCAAGGGCCCAGTTTGAAGGAGCTAATGTTTGCCCTGTAATTGTATCAGTTCAATTTATGTTTTGTGATTCGATTCTCTTTTACATAAGTTAAATGAATGCATTAGTGTGTTGATGATTTTATGTCAATTGCAAGAGATAGATATTTCCTTAAGCATTAGATGATTGCTGCTCCAATTCCCATTACTGAGATTTGATTCGTGATAGTTCCATAAGTTCACACTTGTTGTTCCTTTTAATTAGTTTACATTTGTCGTTCCTTTCCATTAGAATATAGTTGTTGTTCCTTTCAATAGAAGTAAGATTGCTATCTCTTTTTGATTAGATTACAATCTTTGTTTCTTTCCATAGATAGAGTAATTCACCTTTTTCTTTCCAACAATTTGATTCATAATAATAGTCATTTCTGCAAGTCTTTATTTATATTCAATTACTGCTCTTAAAATGAATTCAATAGATTAATTAGTTCTTTTCCATTGCACAGCTTTAGATTCCAATTCCTAGAATCTTTAATGAATGTTTGAGGAACGTGATTGTTGATAAACTCATATTTTCTTTCACTACATGACTTTAGCCTCTACGATTTATCGGCATAGACTTTGCCGATATTCTTTGAGATAAAAGATGAATCCTCAAGTTGATAAATTCATGTTAAACTAAGGCTATTGATAGACATCTTTAGAGCCCAACACCTATGCCCGAAAAATTGGTGTGTTGTCCTTAACTCCCATCCTCCCTCAGAGAAAACATCAAATAAGACTTGTGGTTAGCACTCCTGACGAAGTTTTCGTACACTCCGTCGAAGACTTAATATATTTTGCGATCACCGAAATACAAGAACCTCTTGATCTAATACTCGAGATGCCAACTGGAAACATCCCTAAGCTTGGTGACTTAAGCCTGGTGAATTTTCGAAAGAAGAAGAGATTGACTCCGACTCTGAGGATATGGAAGGGAAAAATGGTCGTGAGGAGGAAAGAGAAGTTCCACTTCAAGACAACCAGCCTTGGTTGGCCAAAGATTTCGTGGCCATCCCTGGACGAGTACACAATCTTCCCCGACACCTGAAAAAGGTGCTCCCCAAGTACGACCCTGAAAATTCAGGCTTGCTTGAAGATCATATCAAGAAATTCATACTTGTGATCAGACTTATGAACATTCAACATGAAGATGTAGTATGTAGAAATTTTCCCTACATGTTTGAAAAATCTTCTTCCATGTGGTATTTTAATTTACCGGTAGGTTCTATAATTAGTTGGACTAAATTCCAAAAGGATTTTCTAGACAAATTTGCAGAAGAAACTACTACAGGAGCCCTGATGGCTGAGTTGTTTGCAGCCACCATGACCCCAAAAGAAAGGTTCAAAGATTTAAATCAAATATTCACGACCATCTTAAACAAGTTTCAGCTCATGGCGAAACCCACTCAAGAATTGTAGATTGAGGTTTATGCCAACGCTCTTCCGGCTTCTATTTCCATGTTTGTTAAAAGAGTCGCCAAGAAAACCGCCGCAGAGAATTTTTAAGAGGCCAAGATGATAGAATTTCAGATGAAAGGATGTAAAGAAGGCCAAGCCTCTCTAGTAAGAAAAGAAATCCAACCCCCTCCTAGGAGAGGACTCCTTTTGACTAGACCACCAGGGATACCTACTGAACAAACTCTTGATAAAGGTAATGGAGATATAGAAGATCTGTAGCGCATGGTCAAGAAACTACCAAATGATATTATAGACATGAAAATAAGCGCAGGGGAAGGAAACCAAGGCCCAAAACCCTATAATCCTTTCTTTAAAAGAAACCAGCCTTTCAAAGAAATTGAACCTCCCCCAACCAACCTAAACATTGACCTAGGGAATGTTGCGTCTAATTCTTTATGCACCTATCACTAGGAGAACCACTCTGAAGGATAATTCCCTCAATGGGTCCACACTATGAATTTAATGTCCAATCATTTTCTGGACGAAGTCTCACTGACCGAGTAGTCAAGCAGTTCGACCATGAATATTGTCAATCAGGAAGAAGATGACCCACCACGAGACACAGCCATGTTGATATGGGATCCTGATGTAATTGCATCTTCGGATGATTTGTTTGAGTCTCAATAACAACCCATGAAAGTTTCAGTAGTATAAACGCGTACTAAAGGTCAAACCGACTCAAAAAATACTGACGTCGCTCGGGCCCTGCAAAGTAAGTTAACTCCCAATCGCCCAAAAATACCTTTCTCTCCTAGAAAAAAGAATATAAGAATCCATACCAAGAAATTTCCCAAGATGGATTACAACGTTGTCGAAGATTTGAAAAATATGAAGGATGATATATCAGTTATGGATATATGTAGGATTCCTCAGCAGAAAGACTTTCTGTTGCAAGATCTGAGCTCGGTAGAAGACCTAACTATAGGAAATGACAAGAAGAAGGATCTATCCTCGACAGATTCAGCAAGAAAGCCAACAATAAATACCTACTTAGAAGGTAGGAAGGAGAAGCCTTTTGTATCACCTTTCCTTTTAATGTTCGAAGTTTTTAACAGGAATCTTCACAACTGCTTGGTAGATTCTGGGGCATCCTCTAATGTAATGCCCTTGGCCATTTTTAATAAAATGAGTGTTGTCCCTCTCAAAAGTGATAAGCATGTCATACAACTGGGCAGAACCCAAGTCAAAGTTATGGGAGAACTCAAATATGTAATGATCAGGATAACGACAAATCCTAATTTCATGCAAATAATTGACATCATTGTAGTAGATATCCTAGAGGCATATGGACTATTGCTGCGTCATGACTGGTCTGAGAAGTTGAAGGGATATTTTAGTACAGACTGGGTACACCTTTGGCTACCACTAAAGGGATACAAGAGCATGATTAGAATTGACAGAGAAAGATATCTAAAGCATATGATCACCGACCTAGAAACCTCAAACGAACCCGTGTCTACCGATTTCCTGGTATTGGGAAATTACTTATGTGATTCCCACTTTGGGGAATTTTATCCTCTAATGTCCATTGTTCCTCTTACCCAAAAATATGAAATAATATTTCAAGAGGAACCGCCGATGCCGATAGAGAATGCTCTCTTTTGCCAAAATCCCGCATTTGAGCTTACGGGACGAGAGATCGGTAAGCAAGAAATCGATATAGAATGAAGAAAGGGTGATTACCACACAGATTTCGACCCTCTTCTTTGATGGATCTAAATCAAAATAAGGGTGAGGATTAGGGTGTATCCTAAAGGACGATTTTATTTCCTATCCTGCAGGCTAGAATTCAAATGTACCAACAACACTGTCGAGTATGAAGCTCTAGTGCAAGGATTAAAGAAAGCCATAGAAATGGGTGTCAAGGAATTTAAGGTTTTCAGGGATTCTAAGATCATTGTTAGACAAGTGAGGAATATTATTCATTGTAATTCACCTCATCTTAAGAACTACCAGCATGAGGTGCATAGGCTAATAGAGCGCTTTGACGCTTTCAATATTATCGCAATCCCGAGAGCAAAGAATGTTCTTTCTGACTCCTTGGCCACAACCACTTCCTGACTATCGCCTTTAGAAGATTATGAAGCCTCCTGATTCACTGTAGAGATGATATACAAACCGTCCATGCCAAACAATATTTCTAATTGGAAAGTCTTTGAAGGTGACGAGAAAATCATAAACTTCTTGACCAACCAAGACAATTTCAAAGACCTAACCATAGATGATGAAGAGTTCCAAGAGAAAACAACTGAAACTAATCCCCAAATAGGACAAGATGTCAGAAATTTGAAGGCTCACACAATCCCAAAGGGGATAGATAATCTAGAGAGTCTATTTGATCTAAAGGACCGTTTTAAAGGACCCAAAAATGTGAAGATTGGTATCTCTTGCCTCCTCCATGAAACTGTGAATCTTGGGACTCTAGAGAACCCAAAGAATGTTAATATTGGAAAAAATATGTCTAAGGAAGAGAGGAAAGCCTACCTCAAATTATTCAGGAAACACCAGAATTTTTTCACATGGTCTTATAAGGATTTGAAAATGTACGACAACCGTATTATTCAACACACCATCCCGTTGAAACCCGAAATGAAACCTTTCCAGCAAAAGCTCCAAAAATATCACCCATCCCTGGAACCCCTCATGTATCAGGAATTGAGGATGATTCCATATGTGAAGATAGTTTTCCAGGTTAGGAATTCTTCTTGGGTGGAAAATCTTGTCCCAGTATGGAAAAATTGGGAGAAATTTGACTTTGCATAGATTTTCGGAACCTTGACAGAGCTTCAGAAAAGGAAAATTATCTAGTCCCACCGATGGAGAAACTATTGCAAACAGTTTTGGGCTCAGATATATTCCCTCTACTAGATGGTTTCTCAAGCTACAACCAAGTGTTGGTTTCAGAGGAAGACCATCTGAAAACCACTTTTCGAACCAAATGGGGAACCTTCGCTTATAAACGTATGCCCTTCGGTCTAATCAACGCAGGAGAAACCTTCCAAAGGGCCATGGACATGGAATTTTAGGGACTTATCAATAGGTGTGTGGTAGTATATTTAGATGATGTAATGGTTTATTCAAAGAATAGGGAAGATCACATCCACCACTTAACTCAGATTTTCGAAAGGTGTCAAAAATACGGTATATCACTAAATCCTAAGAAAACCATCTTGGGTGTCGGGGAAGGTAAGTTGTTAGGTCATATTATATCTCAAGAAGGTATCTGCATAGATCCACATTGAATTAAGTCCATAGCTCAACTCCTGCTACCCCATAACAAGAAAGCCATACAGTTCTTTTTCGGGCAAATCAACTTTGTCAGGAAATTCACCCCCGATTTCGCTGAAATTATCAAACCCTTACAAAATATGATTCGCAAGGATGTTGATTTAAAGTGGGATGATGAGAGAAAATATTCTTTCAACAATATCAAAGATTCCATATCCCAGGCTCTGGTGTTGCAAAGTCCTGATTTTAATAGAGACTTTTCCCTTTATACTTTTGCCTCCGACCAATTGCTAGCGATGGTTTTGACCTAGAAAGATGATGACAACAACAAATACCTAGTGTCCTTTATGTGTACTAATATTCAAGGATCCGAGCTCAATTATCCTTCCATAGATAAACAAGCCTACGCGGTCTATAAGGTAGTAAAGCATTTCAGGTCCTATATTCTCAAAAATCACACTAAGGTGATTGTGTCGCACGCGGTCCGGTCCCTGTTTACCCAACAAGAAATGTGGAAAAGAAGGGGGAAATGGATGGCAGTAGTCCAAGAATTTGACCTAGATAAAACCTACCAAGCTAGTAAAAGGACAAGGTCTGTGTAAGCTCGTAGCCGAAGCCCAGGATCAAGCAAATGAAGATTCCAGGTGGGAAAATGAAATGACACTATGGTGCAACAAAGTAGCATACATCTCTCCAGGACAAGACTCTTCGTACAAGAATTTGAATTATCTTTTTCATCATGGGGCTTGTCCTGAGAACCTCAACCCTAAGAAAAGGAGAGCCCTAAGATTGAAATCTACATAGTATCGTCTTATAAATTCGGTACTCTTCCGGATCAACTATGATGGGGTATTATTGAGATGTCTCGAATGAGAAAACGTTGACAAGGTGCTGACAGAACTCCATGATGGTCCCACTGGAGGACACTTTGTAGGGAACACTACAGCCCATAATATTCTGAGAGTTGGCTATTACTAGCCCACCTTGTTTAAAGATGCTCATACTAATGCTAGGAACTATAAGACTTATCAATTATGTGTCGGAAAGGAGAAAAGGGAAGAAATCTCACTTCAACCTATGATTGTCTCCAGGCCTTTTGAACAGTGGGGGTTGGATATCATAGGAGAAATTACTCCTAGTTCTTCAAAACTCCACAAGTACATTCTTACTGCTACCAACTATTTCACCAGATGGGTAGCTGCCATTCCTCTGACTCATGTAAACGAGAAGGTAGTAATCCAATTTATAGAACAACAACTGATCATAAGGTTTGGCATCCCCTCTGTTCTGGTCTTTGATAATGCAACCTACTTTTCTTCTACCCTATTGACTAAGTTTGATCTGGATAAAGGAATTATAATCAAGTACTCTGCAAATTACTATTCGCAGGGAAATGGTGTGGAAGAATCGACTAATAAAAACCTGGTAAGGATACTAGAAAAGATGATTACATATAACCAAAGAAATTGGCATAATCAACTTCATAATGCCCTATGGGATGATAGGTTAACACCCAAAGAAGCCATAGGAAATTCCCCATACTTCTTAGTCTACGAGCAAGAAGCTATCCTCTCGAACGGGCTCTATATTCCATCTCTTCAATTGGCCCAATATTCCCATGAAGAACCCTCATCGACCATGCAACAAAGAATCGAAACTCTGCTCATGTTGGAGGAAGAGAGAGAAAATGCTAAGTCAAAATTTTTGTCTCACCAACAGATAGTGAAACGATGGTTTGATAAGCATAAGGCTAAAGAAAAGATCTTCGAGGTAGGAGACCTAGTTCTTAAGTGGGACAAAGAAAACAAACCTAAAGGAAAACACTCTAAGTTTCAAATCCTATGTCTTGGACCCTTCCAAGTAGCCGAGAGAATCGGGGCAGGTACCTATCGATTGCAAAACTTGAGGGGGGAACTTGACGCCCTCCCAGTAAATGGCCAGTAATATATGTAGATATGAATAAATTGTGTGCGGGAAGCAAAGAGGAATCARWGATTTTTCATTCGCCCAGTGAATCGCCATTTTTTGAACACTGAACACACCCTAAAAAAATCTATGAACTTTTTATTTTTTGGGTACCACCCAATCTTGTTCATCGAATGTTTGCACGAATCGGTGACCCAGAGTTTTCCCTGACTCACTTGAGAAATTTGGTATCGGCGATAGCGAAAGGTGGCGAAAATCATTCGAGAAGTCAAAATAGCCGAGCACCGACCTTCATTGGCGTCGGCCGATGAAAATGTTTCTTTCCCACAAATATGTATCGAGAAGGATGTTGTAGAAGGATGATCCATTCGGTTTCGGCAAAAAGATGTAATAGTAAGCAATGCACCAAAGTAAGGAACAACATCACCGACCTCCAACCCCTGATATATTTTAAGTGTCAAATACATTATAATGTGTTACCCCACGAAGAAAAAACTTTACCTTTTCCCAATACCACCTGATGTCGGCACCCATAGTATCTAGTTTTAGTATTTTCGATGCGAGCGAGGTCCCAAGTCAGATCCTTATTTATCAATGAATGCCTTTTATAGATAAATGTTTCTAATGATACGGGGTCAATAATGCTACGTAAGCATCAATTTATACCAGAAATTTTACAAAAGGGAAACATATCAACAAACCCACAGTGCCACAATAACAATTACAAGATCTAATAATTTGTGTAATCTAATGATTTATGATGAGAAAACACAGTCAATTTTTCCCTTTTCATCCATAAGAAATCAGAATACATTCAAAATACTCCTGATAATTAGTATTAAAGGGGTCTTTCCAATGTTGCATCACATACAACTAAGCCACGTCAACACCACGACCAACCAGCCCGGTGGCAGTAAAAAGATGAATTTCTTTACAACAAAAGAGCAAAAGGGGATTTTGTCCAAGCATCACTTAGGAAAAGTGAAAGGCACAAGATCGCCCACTATGCCTTTCCCTGGGTTACTACTTACGCCTTGCACTATGTTCTTCTCTCCCATCGTCTGCTACGCCTCATGCAATTGCACAATTGTATCTTGTTCTTCCTGAAGCCACCTCTGTAGCCAAACCATGCTTCCTACACAACTCGATGACGATAGTATCTCCTGATATTTTGTCACTAACTGATGCCGCAACTCTTTGTTCTCTTGGTAGAGTTTGGTTATTGTCAGTTTATCCCATTCTAACCATTGAGTAGAACTCTCATCGAGAGAACCTAGTGATCTTTCACCTCATTTTCCCCTCTCGCCTTCCCTACTGGTAGTCCCAACTGGAACCAAACAATGGGTGAACCTCATGGGCTCCTCAATGACTAAATGTACACCTAGCTCTTTCGGGAGGCGGTCCTCCTCCCCTTTTGTTTGTACCCTTTTTGGGCCTCCCTCTTCCTAGTGGTTTTAGCTCTTGAGGAAACACGATTCTCGTCATACCTCTGTTATACATATCCTTTTTCACCTCGAGCTTCATAGGAGATGTTGACACCGTCTCCATGCCAAGACCTGAACCCCTTGTTGAACTTTCAAGAACATGGGAGGATAACAAAAAAGAATCCCAGGCATGCTGGGGCTCGGACCTGGCACTCCATCTACTCCGCAGACCCCGCTCCTTGTTGAACGGGGATCCCATTATGAAATAACATGATGACTCGGGTGTCCGCAGAGGATGAGGAACATATGCATAGGACTTGACCAAGATGAATTCGCTATGCCAGAACTCCAGAGAATATAAGCTCGACTTGAGCATATTTTTTCTTGGAGAACTCCCCGAATTTACAGAAAAAACAGAGGAGCGAAACAGAGTGTGCCAATAACACACTTGCACCTTGTGACATGGTGATTAAAAACTCGACACACTTTCGTTGTTCAGCGGATGCAATTCAGAGCATGTAAACGCTGCCAATCAAAGTTACCGTTAACATCCGGTATGATCCTCCTGACCTTGCCCTAGACCTCCGTTATTCGACTAATGATGTTTTACACTCTTGATAATACAGATTCTGGAATCATTTAACATATTTTCTTTTATGGTGTTCGACCCTTTGGGAGTATACACACGCATGCTAGCCTTCGATGTCTCTTTTGGGCACCAAAGGTTGAATAATTAATATGACTATTTAAAACGTTCATGATGATGTACTTGATTTTCCACCCCATGATACACTGACATAATTCCTTTTAAACAAAGGAGCAGCAGCTTCGGCCAGGTCATCACAAGTCAATCGAAGGAGCGACTGAGATCAAGTAAGCATTAAATGACTAAAACTAGTGGGCTACACACATATGTATTAGTCTTTTCAATTTATTTACGTCTTATCACAAATTTCTTTGAAATTGCTAAACTTCGTCATCTTAATTGAAGGAAAGAAACCTCCCCAATTACCAAACAAATTTCATCCTATGGTTTTGTCGAAGGATTCAAAAATAACACCGAAGCTGAATCATCGGTGCAATGAAGGTTTCTGGTCTCTCCGAGTGCGGCGTCCCTGATTAGTTATCAACTGAAGTAACTTGTTCAAGACACCCACTGAATGAGACTTTCTGTGGGCTAAATAATGTGCGAAGATAGCCGATGTGAAGCTAGGACGAGTACAACTAGTCACAAAATACCCAATCAAGTCTCATACTATGTTGTAACTACTAAACGCCAGTTTGGTAAAGTTCTAAACACATGCAGTAGATATCAGAGTATATGTAGCCCTAATGGAACAATAAAGAGTCCCATGCGCTCAAACCTATGAAGATCTATTTATCAGTTGGCCCGAGTATGAAAGAAGTCATCATTTTCAATAAATATCCCAGATGGACTGTTAAAGAATGTGTTAGATGATCATGCCATGTGGCAATTTTTGTTTGGCCTAAATTGTATTTAGACATTAATTACAATTGAATTTTATATTATAAATAGAGACATCGACCGATTAGTCAAGGGTCGATGGTTGTTGTAAGAACTATTTCTTTTTGGGTTGTTGATAATTATTTTGAGACTACTATGAATTGAGAAGTCCTTCTGGACCAAAGAAAAGTTATTTTCATCAGATGTGTGTGATTGGAGTCAGAGAAGAATTACTTCCTATCTTGTTCCATGAATGATGCAGTAAATGAGTAAGAGCAATTGATTCTGTTGTCAAGTTATCTAGTGCAATGTTTTAATGTTATTTGCTTAATGATGAAGATAAATCATTGTGTTGTTATGTGATGAATGTTGTGGTAGATGAATTATTTTTCTTACCGTGATCTTGATTACATATGTGTTTTTGTTCTGTTAATTAGTTTTTCTCAAATAGTAATTCGATGTTCATTTGGTTAATGTATTATTACTAGGCCCTTTGGCATAGAATCATTGCCTGCATGTTTGAGCAGTGGGTTATCCCAAGCTCAGCCCCTTCCCAGTAGTTGAAACTCAATCCTGTTACTTGTCAAGTTGGCTTATGCCGGCTTGCATCTCTAAAATTAGTCCCACTCAAGAGAAAATGTAGAAAATAAATGTCCTACTTGGAGGGAGAACCTTCACAAGAAAACACAAAGCCCATCGATAAATTGGTCGGATCACAAGATCTAGAGAACCATTCCATCTCAAATGCTATAGATTCTAATTGGGCCTCGATGATGGGTTTGGTTCCTCTTGTTGAATCAAGGGATTTAATACCCATCAACAAATTGCTAAGGTTGAAAGGATGAATATGAGACAAGAATAGCATGAGAAAGGTCAAGCAACTAAATTATGGTAGAACCCTAGAAAGAATCAGAAAAAGTATTATTATAGATGAAAGAAACCCTGAATGACCACCGACATATCAGCTTATCAAAGATCTTCAAAGAAAAAGAGTGCATTGAAACAAGAATAGGAGACTTCGACATTGACTATGTTATGGATGAGGAAACACATGTGAATATCATGACAGAAATAACTTGGGAACTTTTAGGGGAGCCTGATATGATTCCTTCATTGGGAGGAATAGGATTATTCAGAGGAAAATTGATAACCCTATGTGGAATACTTACCCAGATATCTATGAGTGCTCATGGAACTTCGACAGAGGAAGAATTTGAAGTTTCTAAATTTATTGAGAACAACGCTCCATTTTCCATGTTACTAGGAAAACCTTGGATTGAAGGAGATCAGGCCAGAAGGAAAGAAGAAGAAGTCTTAGAACAAAAGAAGCAAGAGTTTAAATATTTCATGACTAGGAGGAACGCACACTTGATTCAAGAATAGGACAACTGAACGAAGCTATTTAAAACCAAAGACTTAGATGTCAAAGTGGGAAGAACACTAGAATACCTACAGAAGAATGAAGTACCTATTCCAAATACAGATGAAGTATTACCCCTGATTTCTAGGAAAGAATATCAACAATGAAAAGTTACTCTACCAAAAGAATATAAGAATTAGAATGGAAAAAAAATTCCGAGACGAAGTTCACCGAAAAGAAGGCTAGAAAACTAAGTAAGAAGAGAGCTAAGATCGAAAATTTACAAAAGGTTCTAGAGGGAACTTCGCAGAAGGAAAATTTTCAAAATTGGAACTTCATCGGGATATTAGAACTGTGTCACATGGAACTTCACCATAACGAAGAAATAATGTTATTGGGAACAGTATAACCGTTAGACCGGCGGCCTGAATGGGTAGAAAGACATTTATGGTCAGAAAGTTCACCACTAGACTGTTGGGACTGTTCCATTGTTGATACTGAGAGGGGGGTGAATCAATATCAAGTACAATTTAAAAACTTTTTCAGCTTATACTTAAACCATTCAATTATATCCAATGAGAAGTGACAATAGTATAAGAGTTACACCAATACACCACAATACACCATGCACAATATATGAGAAATAATCAATAGTTTTTGTTCAAGGGAAGAAATGATTTCCAAAGGTAGCTACAAATTCCAAATGTAAAGGGAGGGATAAACATCCAAGAGGAAGATACAGTCCTCAAGTATCAAGAGAGATTTTAACTCTCCATCCTTGCCCCTTCCTTCCACCCAAGAATATATGAGAGATAATAAAACTTTACATAAATCATCACCATCCACCAATTATCACATAGAACCTGATAATGATTCCCGAGACTTCCATTTCTGCAATTTTTCAATTCTTGGAGTACTCTAATCCTATAGATAATATTACTCAATGTATTCTATGAAACTCCTCCAATTTTCACTCCTTGAATCCTCCCCAAAAAGAGGTTATAGAAAGAATGGTAGACTATATTCAATTATGGTCTATTCAGGAGAGTGAAATTTCACAGAATACCCCACACTCAATAGTTAACATCCAATTCTAACACTCATACACAAGAAACTAAAGCCAATACTCTTTCCAACGAAATTTGTCCCACTTCATTTGGATTCTCGATGAATAAGTTATGATTGTTTTACCCAGAACACCTGTTTATTGACTAGCTTCAAGACTAGTCACAAACCCTATCTTCCACATAGTGTATCTCCATAATTATAGCGAATCAAGAGCTGAAATTTTTACCGAAGGTACTTTGATATGTATTCTCAATACCATATCAATTTCACCATCTGAATCGTTCTAGAAAAAAAATTTATAGCAAAAATGGTAAGATGACCTGAAAATAACATACCTTAGAACACATCACCAAAAGACTTCATCCTCCCTTGAAATCTGGCCTTCTTTACTTCTTAATTCCTCTGAATTTCAACTTGTATCAAATGAATGTATAATGTTGTTTATTTATACCATTTATTTCACTTCCTTTTAACATTAGGGCCAACCTGATGCTTTCTTATTTTGTAATTATTTTCTTTAATTATCTTCAGGGCCTACATGTACTTCCTTCTTCAATTCACTTTGTCATCTTCAAAAATTCATTTATCCTCAACCATGAGGATCCATGTGATGTGCCACATACCACCAGAAAAAACACGATGTATACTATCCATTCATGGGTGTTTTATATGCATGCACATTTTCCTTCATGTCCAAATACCTTTATCAATCTTGCGTTCCAAAACCCATGACTAGGGTTGACATCAATGATAGCAACCAATCTTCCAACATCCATAATGGGCAGAACTGAGTTAATGAAGGCTTCTCACCCATTGAAAGAGATCCATTACCAAGTTATCTATTTATCCTTTTGGGCCATGCAACAATAACACTTTTTCCAATTGTGACTATTAGAGCCCGCAGAATAGTTGATTTTGCACAGTGATCATCACGTTGTTTCCATCCATCCCATTGCATTGAGCAGTTACTCTTCAAACCGAGATATTCAACCATGAGAATGTATGAACAAAGAACTTAGTGCACTCGAAGAGTCTATGAAGGAAGTACTCATCGACCTCATGACTGAGAGAGTCATGTCTGAAAGAGTGATGTTTGTGGGTGTACAAGCATCATTGATGAGAGGAGTGAAAGCCTCTCCATCGATTGCTCACAGAGCTGGACCATCCCGACCATCACCAGAAAAGAGAACCAAACACAGAGATGACCTAGAAAATGAGAAGCTAATATCGACCATATTTCCCAACTACATCCCACCTCTGATCAGCGTGGTGAGTCGTGATAGTGTGCCAAGATATTTTGAGTACACCATGGTTACTGCGTACCTCCCGAATGGGATACGCGTAGTTCGAGCACAGAAGGACAAGATCACAGAATTGAAGTTTAGTGACTTCAACCTCGAAGATTGCAAGAACTATAGTATGCTCACCCCATATAAATACCTGACTAGGATGAAGGGGAAGAACTCAAAAATAATCCCACAGCCATGGGCAATGAACCTCGCGCAGTCCACCCTATTAAATGTAATGAAAATCCCACACTTCAGAAGGCACTAGGAATTCAACGCCTGTGTCAAGCTACTCTTTTTATCTTACCATGGTGGATACTTATGGATAGACCTTTGTATCATAGTCTATCTGAAACTGATCCATAGGATCACTGGATTAAGTATGCAAGGACCCGACCCGCAGGAGTTCTATCCAGGAAAATCCATAGATCGTGCACTAGAAAAAAAGATAAAGGATACATACGACGATGTTGAAAAGGGGACGCGAGGCTACAAGGTAGCTTCCATCCAGAATGGTGCAGTGCACCTAGCCTACCAGTTAATAGCAAAAAAGTTAGTAACGAAGAACTGACCCACACAGGTCACAAGATTTGTCGTTGACCTTGCATGGAAGTGTGTGGAAGGTCTGAAGATGAACTGGGAAAAATACCTAGTTAATCAGCTGGAACTAGACTATCGCGAAGAACAGGATCATGGCTACGAGTTTCACTTTAGCTAGCTCTTGATCCTCATCGCCTTTGTTGGCTATGATATGCCAGAAGGTGATACTTTTCCATATATTGAACCGTTGATCTGCGTGTTGTGAATTTCACCACACTCTAGTACTCGAGTGATATGAACAAACAGTGGCAGTCGAATGTTGTTTTTCACACATATTAACTTCAACTGAAGAGAGCCATCGAAGTTAAACCTCGCATGACTCTGAGAACCCTACAGAGGTTCCGAAACCTGATGAAGTTCTACGCAGATCTAAACTTCATCTACATTACAGTGCAAGCTGATGAACATAAAGAGTAGCTTCAGTCATACTACAAACTCACAGAAGGGGACCTTGAGGAGATCACTAAGGATAGGTCCGCAGACCTCCTTTTCCCTGTTGACCCTGTAGAGATGTATGAACTTGAAATGGATAGCCCAGAGGCCACTCACAAAGAAAATAACACACCCAGGACTAGCAAAAGAAAGAAGAATGAATAGGTCTAAGACTTAAGCAGAGCCTCAGGCAAGACTGCTTCAGTATCACCTGACCGAGGGGGTGATGACGAAGTAGAAGAGATAAATGGAAAATGAGATGAAGAGAAGCAAGGCAAAGTAACACCGCCCAGATATGAGGTTGATCCCCTGAAGAAGAGGAAGGTTTCTCCCCATAAACCTTCTTCCCGGAAGATATCTAGAACCACCATGACCAATATGAAGACTGTGCTCACTACTGATGATTTTGACTTCATCATAGCAGCCCTAAGCGACGCTTTGCTGGAAATTGTGGAGAAACAAGAAGCTAAGAAGGAGGAAATGTAAGACAAAATTAAGGTCGACCTCTAAGGGGTACAGTAGGCCCTTCATCCCAGCTGTGTAATTTCCACTGTGACCCTGCCATTAGAAGAACCAAAGTTGGGATATGAGCCAGCCCAACTCTGTTGACTAGCTGATGCAGTCGAAGCTCGCCTTCGTCGCACACAAGAATAAACAGAACAAGCCACCTAGGCCTTGAATCAAGTGCAAGGAGTACTCATAGAACAACATTGATTTGCAGAATAGGAGAAGGTTGCTCTCTAGGAAAATTTTGAATAAGAGAAAGCACAGATGCAACAAGAAAAAGAACAGTTGCTCACAGAGAAACTCAAAGTGAAAGAAGCAGTCAACAGAGCACTCTACTTTGTGACAGGATTAGAACCACAAGGAGAAGACCGAGTCATGCATCAAGTAGAGAAACTTGCAGAATCTATCCAATAACTACAACAACAAATAGAAGACTTAGAGCTTCGTACCGTACCCGATACCCCATAGGATGTAAGGTATCAAAGAGAAGCAACTGCTCGAAGTGCAGTTGAAAGAATCAAAGTCCTTGTGATGGAATGCAAGCAACTGAGTGATCGTAGTGCCTAGATGTATGAGAGACTCACTGAGAATCCATAATTGAAGGCACTAGAGTCACATCTATAGGAAGCAAAGAAGCAAGAAGAGACAATACATGCGTAGTTGAAGCCCCTGTCAGCTGTGGAAAGAATGAAGTGATCCCAAGAGCAGCGCACTACCCAGCAGCAGGTCCACACTATTTAGAGAAGAGTTATGGAAGTAACTCAGAGGATCCAACCTATATAGAATGAGGCTTACCAACTGTTCACAGAGATCAGAGGTCGAGGAGAAGAATTGGAGAAAGTCATCACTGCAGCTGAACAACGCCTAGAGGGACCTATCAACGAAGTAGTTATATAAGAGTTCATTGAATAGGAGGTTGTGGCACAACAACAAGTTGAAGCCGCTCGAGCCAATCTCGAGGCTTTTGAAGTAGAACTAGTTAGATCGGAGTGACTCAGGATGAGTCATAGGTGAGTTTTGGGGGCCTTGTTTCCCTTGACCAAGTTTTGAGGATTCTTGGTCACGTTTGACCTAATTTTGGGACTTCGATAGGTTGTCAAAGGCTGAGCGCAAGAAGAAGTGGAGATTGAGGGATATCAGCCCTTTTTGTGGCCCTTTTTGGGATTCAGATTATGTAATGGGCATGGGATCTCGTCCCATGGGTTTGCCCATGTTTAGGCCTATTTTGTAATGTATAAATAAGTAGCTAGGTGATGTAATAAGGACAAACCTAGTAGGCTAGTGTGCTAAGTGATAGAGTTCAATCTATGTGATCAAGAGTTGTAAATTCTTTGTGCATACTGTGTGAGGCTTGCAAGGATAGTGTAAGTAACTGTAAGAGACTGTGTGAAGGCTTGGTGCTTTACCCTAGCTAGAAGAAGGAGGATCTGGTGGAGTGCGCGCAGATCTCCTGTCTTCTACGAAGTAGAACTTTGATGCTAGATTTCTGTCAGAAGCTTGACCAAACATAATAAAGAAGAGAAGAGTTGGCAGATGTAGCCCCAGGGTGGGGGTGAACCACATACATGTTGTGTTGCCATGCTTTGTGCGATGTATTGATGTGTTTACTTGCTTAGTGATTTAATATAGATGAATGTTAGATTTGACTTATGTAAATATGATTAATGCTTAAATACCTTAGATCTGAATGAATACTGTGATACTTTGTAATTAAGGTTTAACTGCGCTGTAACTAAGAATAGATATTGATGAATGTTAACTATTGAGTGTTCTATTAAGTGTTAGTATCATAGATCTGTGTCCCAGCTAAGGTTTCATATATCTAATTTATGCAACCACCCCTGCCTCTACCTCGGGTGAGACTTCATTTGCTTTGCAATTGCTGTCAAAAGGGTCAGTAGTTAGGGTTTTGTTGGTGTGATGTTGTAGCGTTGAACCCTGGGTCTTCCCCTATGTCAATAGTCATCTCCCAAATGTGCCAGTAACTGGAACCCATGTGCAAGAAACTAGTCACCCTGCCAAAAATAACAAAGCACACGAGCAAGTCATGGGAAATATTTCTAAAGTTTCTCCTGAGGATGTACCCTTTTCAAAAAAGGAAGATCAGATACAATAGATCACGAGAGAAAGATACCAACAACTCCTAAAAAAATATAAATACAAGGAAGTTGGGACCGTATATTTGCAAAAAATAGGAGAAGGAGACATACTAATTCAAACTTTCTATAAAGAAGTCTTTACAACAAAATCCCACCCACCTCCCTCTGTGCAATCCATCGTGGTTGTTCAGGGAATGACCAATTTCAAAATTAGAGAGTACATGGAGGGGGATGTATTATGGATGTGGGATACCAACAAAGGGGAGCCTACTAATGTCATAGGAAGTAATCAATTTTGGCTTGGCCCTTTCAAAGTTGGATGAAAGTTAATTAATGACTCTTATTACCTGTCTAAATTGGAAGGACAAAGACGACCAATACTGGTCAGTGGGCACCTCCTCAAACCCCACCAAGGTGGGGGGACCTAACATGACAAGTAAGTACAAGTAAGTAGGTAGGAATTTTTCATTCATTGTATTATACCATCTTCATTGCATGTTAGAATAGTTTGTTTTCACATTCATAGTTATGATTTATTTTATTTCAGTTATATATATATATATATATATATATGATGGGGTGGTATCACCACCCCAAACAGTTACTGATTTTTTCTATTGAGATCAAGCAGGTTACATGTTATGCCAGAGATATTGAGGTTCTCATGCTCTCTATGGTGATCACATGTCCCCGAGTTGGAGTCAGATGTTATCCCCCACTTTTGGGGATAACTATGAGATTATGTGTCGAGGCCCACAGGTCCTAGACATGGAGTACCAGAAGCCAGATCGACTTGAGCATGGCCTTGGAGAGCCCATATTTTGTCCCTTTTGGTGCCTCCACTTTGTCAGCAGAAACAACAACATCCATCGCCTTCAGCCATGTCCTGCATTAGAGATGGTTCTTTCTACATGAGGTAAAGAGTATGGGTATCATGGTATGTGTCACTTTGATCCTCAAAACCTTTGAATATGTGCATTTGATTCCTTTGTTTATAAGAGGTTCTTGGATCTTATACTTTTCCACTTGACCATGTCTGGGAGGAATGATAGGGTGCCCGAGCAAGCTTGCGTCCATAGGTTTTGAGTTTCCATTGGGGGGATTTATGAAGAGCCATCATCTGTTCCCATCACACATACGACTTCCCATCTTTTTTCCCGCTCACCCATCTCGTTACCTTGGTCTAGGCATAGGGTTGATCATTTAGGTGTTGTACCTTACCTTGTGAGAAGAATAGGCTAAAGGCTTGGGGGGTAAAAGTAGCTAACAATAAAATCCTAAGAACAAAACCTCAAGATGCTTTGCCCAGGGATCCCTGAGAAATAAATAAAAGGCTTCTCAGAAAGAAATACAGGGACCCATAGAAAAATAAATCAATACCTAGTTGAGGGATGGGAGGTCTCATCACAAGCCAACTCATTAGGTCTATGGGTGCCTAACGGTATGACACTACCAACATCTGGTTACCACGCCAGGGTAGTGGCTCTTGGTTGCATGGCCAAGATAAAGGGGGTCTCATCACGATCCAACCTTCTCATTTATGTGAAAGTACTTTTGGGTAACATTGACACTTTTGGTCACCAGGAAAGGGCAATGTTCCTTGACCGACTTCTTGAGAGAAAAATAAATAAAAAGATAAAAAACAATAAGAAATGACTGGGTTAGAGGATAGGAGGTCTCGTTACAAGTTGTCCTATTATTTCCTTGAGCATCTAGCAGTATGACACTACCAGCATCTGCTCACCATTCTAGAGTAGTGGCTCTTGGTGGCATAGCCAAGAGAAAGGGGGTCTCATCATGAGACAACCTTCTCATTTCCGTGAAATGTTTGTGGCTAACATTTCCACCACTGGTCACCAAGCCAAGGTAGTGTCCTTTGATTATCATCTTTGAAAAAATGAATATTAAAAGGCATGAATGGGCTTGGAAATATTTCATCCATGACAGGTGCAGCTCACCCTCCACAGAGGCACCCACTTGTAAGTCATCCCCACTATCACTGCACCTTTTTCCCAAGCATCCCCATCCACCTCACCCACCTGCATGACTTGGATTTAATCCTTTCCAGAAACATCCCTCTACCAGTAGACACTAGCGCAATATGACATCCTACCACTTTCCCCAAACTTGTATTGCAGACTTGTATAATCTCTTTGAGTACTAGATTGGGGTAAAGGGGTTTAATACACATGTTTAATAAATATTGATGATCATATGTGATTGAAATTGATATGATCCCTATGACTTATGAGCCAATGGAGGGTGTAGCTGTTGATGTGCAAGATCATGCCCGATGGACAGGTACACATGGGGAGATGATCAATTCAGACCTCCATGGGGCTAAAGAGCCCACTGATGGATGTTGAGACCCCAGTAGGGGGAACACGACAGGGTAGAGCATTTGTGTCAGGGAAGAACAGAAGAATCCACCAAAGGTAGCTAAGAAGACCTATACCTAGGGGGTTTGAGCCAACTCCATAGGGACAATTACCTTGGAAGGCCCAGGACATCTCCCAGGATGCCCATGATGCCACCAAGCAGTATGGATGTTTGGGAGGAATATATGGCAGTTTTGGCACGTGTGGTAGCTTGGAGAATCCCAAGGAGGGATAACATTTTTCTCCAGGAGGCTACATTTTCCCTAGAATGGGATAATGTCACCCTAGAAAGGGGATGATGTCTCTCTATTTCTTGATTAGGGTTTAATTTTAGGGAATTTAATGTAAAACAATATGATTTTAATGTTTTGGCCTTGTCGGCCTTTTTATGACCTAAAAAGTAAATTTAGGTCATTGTACTATATAAATTGAGGGTTTTTACATTCATTTTTTCATCATCTTTCACTCACTCATTAGTGAGGTCTGAAATTTGTGCCATTTTTGGGGTTATTGGCTGAAATTGTGAGGCACACTTGTTGAAGGAAGACGTTTTCTTGGCATTTTGGCATTTTTCTTGGTGGAAGATATTACAACTAGGGTTTTGATATGTGATTTCTTGGTTAAATGTAAGTGAATTTATACAAAAATTCTTGATTGAATGGTTGTAGTGGTGTTTTCTTTCATTTATTATTATAATTTGTTGAATCAAACCCTAGGTGACAAACACACATTGAAGGTCCTTGTCTCATGTCCCTACCAAGGTTTTAAGCCATTTTATTTGCTAAAGTGAGATAGAGCCTTGCCTTAGCAACACTCTATTCTTTCTTTCTAGCCATTTGATTTGTTGAAGAGGATAGAGCCTTGCCATAGAAACACTCCATTCATCTTCTTCTTTCTAGACATTTTTCTTATTTGTTGAGCTAATAAGGAGAAAACGCATCAAGGCCTAGCTCTCTACGCCTTGGTGAGTCGATTTTCCCTAGGGTTTTCTTAGTAAATCCTTGCTTTAGAAATACATTGCTTAAAAACATTATTGTCGTACATCTTATCAACCATTATTCAAGTTAGTCGTTTCCATTAAGCTAAGGTAGGAGGAGAGAGCACGGAGGCCTAGGTTTTCTACACCAGAATGAGCCTCTCTCCCCTAGGGTTTCATCCTTGAGGCCTTCCCATAACAACACCTCAATGTTTAACTCTCTTGTCCTTATTTTTACCACTTTCACTTGATCCTTTAGCTTTTGCGTCCTCCTTTTTAATCCATATACCTTAGGAGTGCACTGATCTAAGGCCTTTTGTCTTGAGTAACTTGATCCTATAAACTTCCAATAATTTTGAACAAACCTTAACCATACTAACCCTAGCCTATATTAATTCTACTAACCCTATTGTTTTCGTCATCTTTCTATGCTATAAACACATATATGCAACATTTAGTTTATCTTTGAAGCAATTGAATGATTGGTTAAGGCATTGTCTATAAAGTGTTGATATTGTTACATTGATTTCCATCAACATTTATTGTGAAGTGAAATTGTAATCATTACCATTGTACAACTTTGAATTGCTTCATCAATAAATATTGTTTATCAATTTCTTATTATCAGAAATTCATTTATTATATGAAGTACTAACCAACAAGCACACTTGACATATAGTTTCATTGTTTCTTTGTTCTCGGGTAGGGATACTTCTCGGTTACTACTTATGATTATATTTATTGGCTATAAGATGGACTTTCTGATCAGGTGGTGACTTGTGAGGGGGATTATTATCACTTAGCCTTGCTAAACCTTTTTCCTTCTCAAAACCCCAGGTCACCGGGAACGTCTCCCCTAGGCCTTACCTCCCTAAATAGAAAGAACCTTCCCATCGAGGTGACAGAGGGTGGGATTGGTTCAATTAAACTAGTTTGATCTCTTTTCATCAATCCATTATCCTAACTACAAACTTTGCAATAACAGGCCCAATCTCTATGATGGATTTTCATGGTCTTGCTTATAATTGATTATGTAACTATGTTTGTAACTTCTACCAATCCATTTTCTTATGTATGGTATGGTGTAGACATCTTGTGTTGAATATGATTCTTTCTAGTAATGGAATGAATGAGTTTACAAGTGAAATATATCTCTTGATCTGTAACTTATTTATTGTAGTAAACCATAATGAAAAAATATATCCTCATAGAGAAAATATGATACTACTTTTTTTGTATCCCTTGGAAGTGCTTTGGCTTCAATCCATTTAGAGACATAGTATGTGCAAACCAGTATGTGAACCCTCTATCTAGATGGACGTGAAATAGGCCCTAGAAAGTCAATAGATGAATTTTCTAAAGGTTTCACCATGATCTAAGTCTAAAGTGGAGTTTTGTTAGATTGAATAGGTTGTCCCATTCTATGGAAACTTTCACAACTTCTCACGTACTGCTTGGCATCTTGGAAAATGTTGGGCCAATAATAGCCTAGCTGCAATACTTTGTGCCTCGTTCTTTTGTCAACAAAATGGTTTCCATAGGGTACAACATGGCAATATTGTAGGATGTCATAAATCTCATCCTCTCAAAAACAACATCAGATTATTAGATCTGGCCCTTTGTGAAAAAGGCAAGCTTGAACCCAAGAGTGCATAACAGTTTGTTTGATAACCCTTTTCCTTTCCTTTAGTAAGAGATGTACCAAGATATTTCTTGCAACCAAATAGTTAGTGATATTTTCAAACCATGATGTGTGAGTAGACAAAGAAAAAAAATGTTCATTGAGAAAAACATCCTCAACAAGGGTAGCATCCCACCATTGGTAAGTGGGAAAGGAAGTCAAGAATGACATTCTCCCTTATTGGCTTATCGAGGATGGTGATGTTGAATTCCTACAATAGTAACAACCACCTAGACCCCCTACCATCAGTAATAGGTTTATTCATTAAATATTGAAATGATAAATTATTAGTATGTATAAAAATAGGATATCTAATAATACCATAATGGAATTTTTTAATAGCATACACTACTACAAGGAATTATTTTTCAAACAGTATGTAATTTAATTGTAGAAGGGAAATATTTTTACTAATGAAGTAAATTGCATAGGGCTCATGTTCTTCTTTCTTTCCTAATACTACCCCAACAGCTATTTGGGAAGCATCTAAGGAAATATGAAATGGTAGGTATCAATATGGCCCCCTCAATACAAGTGTTGCAGAAAAAATTCCCTTCAAGGCTTCAAAAGCAATATGACATTGGTTAACTTCCAATAGAATTATATGTCCTTTTAAAGCAAATCCAACAAATGAGATGCTAATATAGTGAAATTTTTAATAAATCTATGATAATAGCCAGGATGTCCTATAAAAGTATGAACATATTTTTGACTTTTAGGTATGGGGATCTTGGATATTACCTCTATTTTTGTGAGATCCACTTGTATGCTTGGAGGAGAAACATTGTGTCCAAGGACAATCCTTTCAGTTACTAATAGATATATTTTTTCATTGCTAAGTGAGATATTTGTTTCTTGACACCTTTTAAGTACTCTACCAAAGTTAGTCAAAGATTCTTCAAACATATCTCTATAAATAGTAAAGTCATCCATATACACTTCCACATAGTCATGGATCAAGTCAAAAAATATTCCAAGAACATCTTGTTGAAAATGGTAGGTGCATTATAGATACCAAAGGGTATAAATTGATAGGAGAAGGTCCCACATGGGTAGGTGAATTTTTTCTTGTCTTGATCCTAAGGGGAAATGAAAATTTTATTCTATCCTCTAAAACCATCAAGATAAGAAAATTACTTTTTCCCTGCTATGTGTCCAAAACTTGATCTATGAAGGGTAGAGGAAAATAGTCTTTTGTAGTGGCTTTGTTTAATAGTTGATAATCAACATATATATTCCACTTGTCATTCCTTTTAGGAACAATCATTAGTGGTGACACCCATTCACTATTAGAAATAGGATAAATGAAATTTACATTAAGAAACTTTTGTAATTCATCTTTTACTATTTCTCATAGTGCATGATTCATACATCATTGGGGTTTCCATATGGGATGGGATTCATCCTTTATGTAGATGTGATGAGTGTATAGATCGATATGGATTCCCTTCATGTCAATGTAATCCCATGTTAAAGAACCAGTATGTTCTTGTAGTAATGAGATTAATTGTAGTTGGTTTTTGTATGTTTTGAGGGTTCAGTTTTTAGGAAGAAAAGGATCAATACAAAAAATGGTTGGATCCATTATGCACATGGATTAAATCTCTCTACCTGGTAAATATACTATTGATGACAATGTGTTTGTGTCCAAATTCATATGCGTTTCTTAACTTGAATACAATTTTGATTTGTGCGAAGTACGTTTCTTTTCCTTCAATTATTGTATAACTTGTCTTTATTAATATGCAACCTGTGATAACAACTATTCTTTGATGAATATTTGTTTTTATTACAACCCGTGGGAATGAATTTGTTTTTGGTACATGTTTAATACTTGAAACGACATTTTAAGACTTGAACATCTAGCAACAGATTGTTCATTGAATAGTTTGTTGTTTTTCGTTGTTTTTACCTTTATTGTCTCACTTTTCTGTCCTTAGTGTGCCACCAACCAAGGAGAACCCCCATCCTTGTCATTTGGACAACCAAACCATGTCCATGTATTGGTAAAACAATCCTTTAACTGACCCATAAATAAATAAATAAAAAACCATTCATAATGTGAGGTGGGATAGATCTTCCCTCCGGTAGTTAGGTGTAGACTTTATGACCAACAACATCTAACCTACCATTGATATTTAAAGTTATACTAGGTATTATCTCTACAGGTTTACTAGATTATTTTTTTATGGAGTAAAATGGGTGAGACATATAGTTTGATTGTCAAGAGAGATTATCCATTGAAAAATTCTCTTGAATGTTTTAGTCCAAAATATAATCAAAGAATATGGAGGATGGATACTTAGATGAACTAGGATTTATGATAAATTTATTGATTATGCCATCTTCATTATCCTCCATATAAAGGACCATATGATCAAGAGTAGGTATTTGGAAGGAATTCTCTTAATTGCTATTCTCTTTATCTATCCAAACGGTGTATCTATATCAGTTCTAGGCTTAGCAGGATGGTACAAAGTGAGTTTATTAGTGGAATTTCCTTGGGAGATGGTCAAGCCTAATCTAAAACCAATATACGCTTCGATAGTGGAAAACCATGAACAACCTAGAATGAAGGGGTAACCCATGAGAGTGGATTTTGGTTGTAAGCCCATGAAATATGTTGGGTACTCCCATGAGTCCACATACACCACAATGTCTTCTAGGATTCCTTTAGGTTTGATATTAGATCGATCAACTACCTAGAGGACCATATGATTTTGTCATAAATTGGGTAATTTGAGATGGTCCATGGTCTCCTTGGTCATTACAATTATGGCATCCTCTAAATCAATCAAGGTATTGTGAGTGTGTGTATTGTTGATGTGAACATCAATAAAAGGGACTCCTGAGTCTACATAATTAGCAATAAATATTTTCCCAAGCATAATATTAACTAATTGACCAACAACATGGATAGTGGGAGGAACCTTTTTCTTCCTATCATGATTCTTTAGGAATGATTCAGAGAAAAAATTGGTATAGATGAGGAAATCCTTAATTTCTTGAAAGAGTGGGATATTGACACACACATTTTTCAACTTCCCTAGAAATTCAAATTCAGGCTAAGCCTGGGGTTTGTCTAAAATTAACCTCTATGGATAAGGAGGAAGTTTCTCACCCCTAGGAAATGGTTGGTCTGAGTTTTCTAGGGAAGTGACTTGTGATGTATTTGATGGAAGTAGATTGGTTTTCCATAGAGTTGTCTCCTATAAAGTTGTCCTCTACATAATCCTTTGTGATGATCAAAGAAGTTTTGTTATTGAGGATTCTCCTTGATCTTAAATGCATATATTGACATTCCATAGGGGTGATAAGATAAGTAGGAGAAATAGACAAATCAATGTTGTAAGCAACTCGAGTTGGTTTATTATTTGGGTTATTAGTTGGTTGAGAAAGTAATTGTGATCTTGGTGGAGGATTTCTAGCAGGTAGCTATAATTGTTGTTGTTTCTCAGGGAATTGGAGTTGTTGTTTTGGAAATTTTGGGGTCATTTTTTTTTGTTGGGTTCCACAGGAAGAACCCCTCCAATCTTGTGGCCATTGAGAACCTTGGGTTGGTTGGGATGGCCATTGTTTCCAAGGTATGGATGAGTACAAAGGTGGAGAAGGATATTGTGGATGTTGATTAGCCTAATAAATACTTTAAATTTGTGAAGGGTCTTGGACCATACCTGGAGGTCTCGACTTCTAAGGTCGTTTTTAAGCAATGGATAAAATATGCTCTACTTATTCATTCATCCCTTGGTACAGATATTTTAGTCCTGGTAGAGAAGGGTGTTGGAATATACACTTAACACTAAGAGGGGGAGTGAATCAGTGTCACAAAACTTTGGAAAATTTTCCACTTTTCATAAATTAATTGAACAACATATATTTATTTCATTTTCTCAACCAATATATAAAAGAATAAATATTTTATTTATTTATTTAACTTGAATGAATACATAAGACCAATCTTTGAATATATTCAAGTTCAAACAAATATAAGAGACTCATCTCTCTATTACAATACCCAACTTGTAGTTATCATATCCAACTGAGAAATGAGGAATCCAAACCTTATAACAAGTCCCATATTATTAATCTCAAATCCAACTTAGATGTGCAGAATCCAATCCTCATAAAAGGCCCTGCTTATAAATAGGCACCAACCTGATAGAATGAAACTTCATTCAATCCATTATATATAAATATATATATACTTAGAAAAATTCAACTATACCTTGGTTCACCATACTTCTTTTGTTTATATAGTCTATCAACTGGTGTGAATTTGAAACATTACATCTTTCGATATTGAACTATTGTACCTTTGCATTTTAAACTAACTAATATTTATTTCAAACTTTGTCCTTATGAGTTGATCACAGACATGAATCAACTCATTATATCGTTCTCATGCTTATGTTGCGTTCTCGGTTCACCAAAAATCATATTCGATCTTTTATCAATTCGTTGTATCTTCTTGGTGTTAATTCTATGTTGAATTATTCTATAGACTTTAAGTTGTTTACATAAATGAAATTTGTATGAGGTGATTCTTCAAACCATGTTTTTTATATGACCATATGCATAGAACCGCATGCTTAGCATTATTCCCAGTGCTTCACAGCTTATGTGTTCATAATCTGTGGCTGGGGGATAGAACCCGTTCTCCGAACTTTGACCTTTGGGAGTTTTTCTCTTTCATCCAGTCTTCTAAAGTTTGACCTCTCAAAAGGATTGATCTAATGGTTAGCATGATTCCCATAAACAAATCAACAGTCTAGTTTTGATCCTTACACTATCCTTCCACTGTTTTAGCTAACAACCATAACCTAATTGTTATCCACATTTTTGGTCATCGGGATGATGTCATGATAGTGTCATGATAATAGGAAATCAAACTCTTTATTAAGGACATCTTCATGAGGAAGGTTACACTTGTCAGTTTCCAAAAAGCATAGTTTAAAAGATAGTTCGCA
>ML791796.1:555438-583848 GCA_009831015.1 Picea engelmannii
TGTGTTATTGTGGAGATTATGCTGGTTATATTACTGTTATTCTGCCATTTCTAGCATTTCATTTCTGTTCTGCATACTTTTTATATCTGGTATATTGCAATGAATGAGGTATGCGAGATCCGTAGAAATTGGTTCAACAACAAATTGGAAGAGATGCAACATACACTTGGCAACCTACTCTATAGAACTCCTTGTCTCCACAAGTTATATATGAAATGCACAAATTCTTCCTAAGACATCAACATAAATTCAATTAAAACATGCATTATGATGAAGAAAAATACCTTTGCAATAACATGGTAGTAGGGACAAGTATGTATTAGAAAAGAAGGTAAATGGTGTCAAAATGAAGTGTAAGAGTGAAGGAAAAAGTGTATAAAAGATGTAAAGCTAGGAGCCCATCACTTCCCTAGGTTATTTCTAGGAACCACATCAAACTATTTCCTAAAAACACTGAAACAACAAAGAATATTTGTTTTACCATTCCAACATTTCATTGAAATAATATTAAGAACAATTAAATGGGCCAAATTGGAATGATAACTTCTAAAATCTACTTAAATTTTTGGAATTTCAACCATATGTCAATGTTTTTTCCAAAAATAATTCCATAAACCTTAACTAAAATGCAATTAATCATAATAGTCCAGGATACTTTTGTCACCAAAATGATAAATATTTTAATCCAAGGTATATTGAAATTGTGTTTCATTGTTGTAGTATGAAAAAGTCTATGAATATGAGGGGATAACAATAAAACCACCAATTGAGGATGTTTTCCTAATAACTTTCAATATCTTTAACTTTTCCTAAATACTGAAGTACCTTAACCCCAATTTCTTTCAATGAAAAAAACTATTAATTTATAATAAAGATTCGAATGTTGCGTGAAATGTATTGATCTTGTTACAAATCCTGTAATAATTATAATTTTTCTACCTAAATGGTTTTTTAGTTTGCTCTATAAGATGAATATATGGTATATGGTCAACGTATGAGTGTTCGTGAAAACTTTCAATGGGATGGTTTCATGGAATTCAGGTCTATATGATATGAATGAAAATATTACATGATTTAAAGATTGATATTCATGAAGTTCCCCTCCATTCCATTCGACATAGCATTATATATATAAATATATATATAAAGTGTGAAAAATAAAAAATGGAGAATGGAATTTAAGATAATACTTTATAATTATAATTATCGTTTTAAAATGTTATTTTAGTATCCATTTAAATTTACATTGTGTTGGTCATTTTAAGAGTCAATGTTTTTTTTATGAATTTTTAATTGCATGAATTTGGTAATTGTACTATATAGGTGAAGAATAAAATAAAACTATAATGTTGAATGCACATATTAATAGGAAAAATTAATGTAAATCAAAGTGGAAAATTGGTAACATGTCATAATATATATATATATATATATATATATATATATATATATACTCTTACTCTTAATTGCATAGTTCGACAATTTCCACCAAGTTGTACAATCTCAAAGCTGAATTACATTAATACATTGTTGCACTATCATAGCTCATTAACCTTTGTCATAGAGGTAGTCTATATCAATACAGGCATGCTTACAAGGGGAGGATCAACGATCATGATGGACCCACTTCTTCTTCGCTTTGTCTTTTTTCTCTCTAGAAACAATCATGATGGACCCACTTTTTCTCTGTCTTTTTCTCCATAGAAACAATCATGTTGGACCCACTTCTTCTCTTTGTCTTTTTCTCTTTAGAATTTATGGACATTATATAACTTACAATATGAGTAGATAAGTAATGAAGTGTTTCGTATTCCCTTATATTATTTGTACCTTGTTTTAGAATCGTAAAAATATCAACATTTGAATATTTGGTTTATTCCTTGTAATTACATTATTTTTACATTTGTTATATATTGTTGAATAATTTAATTCAATTTTAATGAAAATTTAAAGTTGATTTTGTTTTCTAGATTTATTATGCTAGTGTATATGACAAGTGCTTAAATTGGGATATTTTTAGCATCCATCTAATACCTTTTTGCTCACCATTTTCCATTGATTACTTCCTTTTTGATACTCTCCTTATCTAGTTTTTCCACATTTATCATCAAGGTACAAATCTTTCCCATATGTCATTATTATGCTATTCTTGCATAATTGTTAAAGGAACTTGCTACTTTCATGTAACAATATTTCTACACATGAGTAATATAGCAGTTGTGACCCCTCACGGTGGCTGCAATACCTCTCTCTTGCAACTCCATGCATATTTTTTGTTGTTGGGATTCCAGGCACATTCCAAATGTTGCAAATCCAAGTGTACTCTTCATGATGCGACTCCAACTAACCGCTGTAACTCCAAACATATTTTGAGTTGTTGCGATTCCAAACACATTTTCTATTGTTGCAACTTTGAGTACACCATTGTTGTGATTCCAAATATAAAAATGCCAGCATAGTAGTCAATGCTACAACTAATATTTAGGAAATAGTCTCCATAGAGGAAAGCGATAGAAGGAAAATAGATGACCAACAGAGGAATCGATTTTTCCACCAAGTCAACACACGTAGATATTTTCTAAAATTTAGAAAAATCATTGTAACCGGATGAACAGTTGAATTCTCACGGCTTTCCATCCATTCCTTTGTATAATTTTAGACATTAATCATATTATATAATAACCTCAACTTCCCCACAGCTAGGGGAGAACTCTAGTGATAAGCATTCGATTACTATTGTATTTTTAGAATTCTACAATACAATTTATATCCCCTCTCTTATTCCTGTGTTGATGTGTTGGTGATTGCATGATCCTAGTTTCGTAGATCACTACCTTGCCTAAGGGGGTAGGGCCCCCTCCTTATTCAAGTACTTTATGCATATTAGTGTAGGATTTAATCTTTCAATTTTGTTCATTTGTTTCATTAATCATTTAATTTCTTAATCTGCTATAATTCTAATTTTGAAGAGATAGTTCTTTTGATTCATGTGTTGTTGATACTCAATTACTTAGTGTTGAAAGAATTCATAACTTTAAATTACAATTCAATATTGTCTCGATTTCTATGAGTTCATGACCACAAATGTTGTTGCACCTCTAGATACTACAATTCACCTCACCTTAAATTCTGTTGTGTTGGAATTTACATTGTTGCAACTCATGTCACTATGATTTATCCTATGTTGCAACTTCGTTTCTACAAATCCTCTTGCAACTGCACTTTATTCTTTTTTCTTTCTGATTCATGATAGCTTTAGCAGTTTGGGATTGATATTACATTGGATTGTTATCAAATGTGTGAACACGTATTTGTTACAATAGAACAAGACCTTCATTCTACTTGAGCAAGTCACCAATATAACATAGTGTAGATTTAATTTTAGTATGTGTGATTTCAATTTCCGCAAGTGTGATTTTAATTTTCCCAAGTGTGTTTTCAATTTTTGAAAGTGTTATTTCAATTCTCTAGGTGTGATTTAATTTACGCAAGTGTGATATTTACTTTCCTCTAATAGTATAATTTGATGACTTAATTAAGTAACTTGAAGCCTTGATTTGTGACATCAAAAGTACTACAACTCTTTAGCTAAAACAACACCAATCTCACCAAATATGGTGCTCGACAGTTCATAAGTAAGATACGACCTCAGATTGATAATTAAATGCACTACTATTCAATTGTTCACTAAGTTAATTAGGAAGTAATTGAAAAGTCCGTCATTTTTGGTGCATTGTCGGGGAGTTGTCAAAAATAAAAGTAGTGTTTTTTAGTTATGTGTATTTTTCTTCATTTTAGTAGATTATATGTTACGATTTATTTTCAGCAATTTGTAGGATTTTTTTCTAATCTTTTCTATGCCCAAATTTAGATATCAGCAAGGTAGGTTTATTAGCTCTTCCAAAAACCCTTGAAAAGCTAACAGTGTTGGTCAATCGCAAGAGGAAAAGGAGCCCAATCAAACAAATCACTTATCACCTAAAACAAGTTCTCTTGGCAAGAGGATCCCAAAGAATCTCCTCAAAAATCAGACACTGTACAAGGGACTCTATACACTGAGGTTCAAACTTTTAGAGGAGCATATCAATGAGCAATATTATTTGGAAGTTTTTTTTTTCTTTTTTCTTTTTTCTTTTTTCTGAGGAACATTTGGAAGTAGAGGAAAACCCTGAGAAATAAATGGCTAACGAGGTTGTCAAGGAGGAACCCTCCACTTCCAGATTTCCAATCAAATAAACAGATGAGGAAACCAAGATGAAGAACCTTCCTGATTTAGCTCTGCCAAACTTTCATGGGTTATCTAAAGAAGATCCTGATACCTTCCTCTTTGATTTTGATGTACTTTGCAGAAGCTGCAACTATGTGATAGACACCCATAAATTGAATCGTTTTCCTTCCACACTTAAAATTTTTACGCTATGTTGGTTCATGGGTCTTGGAAAATACAACATCCACTCATGGGACCAAATGATGAAGAAATTTCTGGACAAGTTCTAAGACTACCACAAGAATAAAGAAAGAAGAGAGGAAGTCTTCAATATGATGTATCATGAAGACAAGATTTTGCAAGATTATGTCGAGTAATTCTCCTATAACTTGCAGAGGGAAAGGCAAGGAGACTTGGCTCGTGAAAAAGTGATGTGTCTTATTTCTAAGAGGAATCTGAGATGATTGTATATAACTCCTCAACCTTATGGGTGGGGGAGATGTTTCTCAATTAGAATATGATATTATCTTAGAACTTTTCCGTAAGTATTCCACAGGCACATCTAAAATGAGAAAAGGGCCAAGAGATATAATGGAAAGAAAAGGGAGGACTGGTGGAACTGGAGTAATGAAGGAAAAAATCATGAACATGTTAGAATAATTTAAGACTTATATACTTATTCCCCTGAGCTCCCAACTAGATACATTGTAGACAAAGAATAAGTAGTAAGAAATAGAACGAACGTTAGCTATATTTTTCTTGAAATACACAACAAAGCATCCAAAGAGAGACTCTTTGTTGGATTAGATCGAGGTTTGTAGAATATGTAGTGAGGACAATGCGACTCATAACTATCCATCCTTTCTAGGACTAAAGGCCATCTATCAAAAAATTGAGGAGCCGAAACAATTGTGCTATGTCTCTCAAAAGTGACCCTGGTAGCCTAGACCTCAAGGTATGATCCAAGATCAATATCAATATTTAAATTCATATGACTTATCCTTCAACACGATATGCTTCTCAACCATGGGGTATGCCAACACAACAATGGGTATCTCCTCCTCCTAACCAGTTATGGAAACAAGGATGGAGGAATCCCACAATGGGAGGTCGTCAACAACCTATGACACAACCACCCATGCAACTCCTTACTCCTCCCCAAATGCATGCATACACATCCATCCCTCCTTAACCAAAACTACTTGTACAACCCATACCTAACCAAAATAATGGAAGTCCAGGTCAACAAGTGCAAGTTGTTTGACTTGCAACCTACCCTACTTATCCATCTCTTCCTTAGACTGTAATGATATTCACCTTTGATTTGGGAATACACTAACTAAGGACCAACCTCTCATTAGCATCGAGTATATAAATGAAGAGGTCACAAATGAAGAATCACAACAAAAACAATCTCATGAACCTTCAAAAGCTCATAATTCCCACCCTAAAATTCAAGACCCACTCTATCCGAAAAGGATGAATGGTGAAAAATATTTTCCACAGCTTCAGTTTGATTTCTTAGGAGAACTAAAAAACGTGTGTGTAAAAATACCGTTATTTCAAGAAATTAAGGATGTACCTATTTATTTAAAAGCGATACAAGAAATTTGTTTCAGGATACCTGGTAGGAAACAAAAGGATCCCCAAAATGTTCACATCATGGGAAAACTATATGACTTAATGATGGGAGGGTTTCTCACAGCTAAGTAATCCAAACTTGGCAGTCCCTTCGCTAATGTACAATCAACAATACACTTAGGGATGCCATCAATGTTATGACTCACGAGACCATGCAAGCATTAGGCCTTACAGGACTTAGGGAAACCCCCACCATGCTTCAACTCGCTGATAGATCAACCATTAAACGAGAAGGTATCTTAGAATATGTAGTTATCTTTTTGGATTCATGGGAATATCCCACTAATTTCATGGTCCTACAATACAAAACCTCTATGGGTGGATATCCTCTCATCCTAGGAAGGTGTTGGCTGGCTGTTGTCAATGCCTACATTGGTTGTATGTAAGGAAACATGACCATATCCGATGGTACACGCACAAAAAATTAACCCTCTATCCCCCTGCCAAATCCAGCATAGATATAGAAACACCACTTTGGGTTGGCAGATAGGATAGTGCCTAAGAAGGGGAAGCCCATAAAGTCCTCTTCATATATCAATACTTGGCCATAAGAGATAAAGCATAGGATGATGAAATCAATGATTTTAAAGCTTCATCATCTTCCTCAGGAAACACACATTCTCAATCAAATCATGCAACCAAAAACTCAGGTTTATTTAGCCTCAATAAGTATTTAACCCATCGAACATGAAATTTCCAAAGAAAAAGAACAAGAATCCCTTATAGAAACCATATAAACTAGCCCAGGGAAAACCTTGAAAATCAATCGAGGACTAATTGAAAAACAAAACGAGAATTGGTTCAAGTGTTGCAAAAGCACAATGATGCCTTCAACTGGGATTAATCTAACATAAAGGGAATCCATCCTGATTTGTTTACACATCATATATATATCAAGGAAGGATCCAAACCCATTCATCAACCCAGTGTTGGATGACCCTGACAATGAAAGACATAGTCAAAGAAGAGCTATAGAAATTGCATACATCTAACTTCATGTATCCAATTTATGATAGCCAGTGGATATACCCTCTTTTCATGGTACCAAAGACAAATGGGAAGTGGAGAATATATGTAGAATATAGAGAACTAAATAAAGCAACACATAAATATCACTTCCCCTTCCCATTCATCGATGAGGTCCTAGACCATTAGAAGGAAAGAAGTATTTTTCTTTCCTCGATGGATTCAATGGATAAAATCAAATCCAAATCGCACTTGAAGACCAGGAGAAAACACTATTCACCTATCCTTATGGGAAATTTACCTACCCTGTTCTACCATTTCGGTTATGCAATGCCACCACCACCTTTCATCAAGTTTTTATAAGTATATTCTTTGATCTAGTTCATGATTATATGGAAATATATATGGACTATTTCAAAACATATGGGAATGAATTTGATGAGGCATTAGCCAATATGGAAAATAAATTAATAAGGTAAAAAGAGTCAAATGTTTCCCTCAGTAATGAAAAGTGTTTTATGATGGAAATTGATGGCATTGTATCAGGACATCGCATCTTAGAGAAAGTTATTCAAGTTGATCCAGGAAATATAAAGGTAATACTGAATTTCCCAACTCTAAATTCATAGAATCAAGTTGATCCAGATGGATTTCGGTGGCCTCCCACCTATTCCAGCTAGCTCATTTTGGTAGTTTTCAAGTTCGACCGTTTTTTCGTAGTTTTCGAGTACCTGAATTCAAGGGTCATTTTGAGGCCCTAAACAACATTTTTAGGGCTTGCCACAATTGATATGTGTATGAATCGCCACAAAACCCATGTGTATTCTTCGGATAGACCTTTCCAATGGGCTATCATGCACCTAAAACATAAATCGTATGCAAATGTTACGACCATGAGAAGTTGATGTACTAACTTACCCAAATGAGGCTCACATGACTTTTGGTGCTTCATCTCCTAGGGTTAGGTTTTTGGATGTCTAGGGTTTTTGACATTCATGTTTATTGTAAAAAGGCCTTCAGATCCTTATTGTAATCATATTTTGGTGAATGCGCACAACCATCACATCTCTTCTTAGAGATAAGCCACCACCATTCTAGCAAGATTGTTTTCCGCTACATTTTACAGTTTCGACTTATTTCCTTATTGAATAGAAACCAATTTTACTATATATATGTTATTCTGTGTTAAGAATCTTTTGATAATGATTTGTATTCATTTCATTCTTCTCATAAAATCTAGATCAGTGGTATTAGAGCAGTCTTCTCCTTGTCGTTCTTAATGCATGTCCCCAATGAGGTCAAGGTACAAAGAAATGGGTCTCGATCTTGTTTCTCTTGAGGAAAAAAGATCTTGCATGCCCAGGAAACCTCTCATGGCGGGAGAAAATAAATACTATAGGACATGAGATCCATTCAAAATATTTCTCGATGAATCCCTCATGCAACAAAGGAACGAGATGATGGATAGTTTTGCACAAATCCTTTGGAGACTACCAACACGCGACACATATTCCTCAAACAGAGGTGCAACCCCCTTCAAGGTACAAATCAAATTCGATATTCCTATATTTGAAGGTCATATAGAAGAAGATGTTGTAGAAAAATGGTTGAATCTTCTAGAAGGGTATTTCTCTATGAATAACTTCTTGAATAGAGAAAATATTACTTTTATGGTCTTCAAAGTCATTCCCCATGTGAAATATTGGTGGGAAACGTTATGTGAGAAGAAGGAAACAAAGGAACCCTCATTATTTAAATTTTTAGTCACCTGGGAGTCCTTCAGGGATGATATCAAGGAAAAATACTACCTTGTTGGAAGTTATGATGACCTGTATACAAAATAGACCACACTGCGGCAAGAAAGAGACCAAGCAGTGCCCGAGTTCACAAATATCTTCCATACCTTGGCACCAAGAAGGGTATCAAATATTCTTAGCAAAATATTGTGCTCAAGTATCATGGTGGTCTGCATAGATACATCCAGGCCGAAATGGAGTTTTTGGACATCTCATCCTTGGGCACGGCCTACTGATATTCCGTCAAAATTGAGCAGAAGATCAAACAAAAGACGCAAAAATTTGGGACTAGGAAACACTCACACTAAAATATAGGAAAGGGAGGCCCCAACCCATAGAGCAAAGGACATAGAAAAGACAAACCTCCTCAGGAAAACCAGTCTAGTCCATAAGAAAAGAAGGTCACTAGAAAGACAAAGAAAGATATCAGGAAGTGGTGTGACTTCAATAAGAGCCCCTCACACAACACTATTGATTTCCGCTCAAAGAAGTCACTGGTGGCTAAGGTGAAAGCCTCTGAATCAGATGTGGGTTCTGACTCTGAGTCAGAACTAGAAAGGGGGAGACATATCATTGATGTAGAACCTAGTGCTACTGTTTCTACTACCAAGCTCCATCCTAGTGAACTAGATGAGTTAGATGAAGGAGAGTTCCTTTTTCATTGACATATGTGGGTGAAGGGTACCCAACTACACTTCATTGTTGATAGAAGTAGCCAGAAGAATCTCATCTCARCAAATGTTGTCAAGCAACTCGTCCTATTGAAAAAACTGTACCCGCAACCCTACACCATCAGATGACTCTGCCAAGGAAGAGACATCTGCGTCAACCAATAATGATGCATTTCATACGACATAAAGCCCTTMAAAAATGAGGTATTGTGTGATGTTTCCCCTCTCTAAGTTTGTATTKTTCTTTTGGTCCAACCATATTTATGGAAGTTCAATGTTGTATATGAGTCTAGGCCTCACAGTTTTATTATTATTTTGAACAGTAAATTGTACAAGATACTAGAGGCAGTCCCACCTAGTGCTATTTCCTTGATCTATGCCAAGCAATGGAGGAAGGTCATCTCTCATATGGGGAAGTTTGTCTTCTTCATGATCCTCTCTTAGAATGAGCAAAAGATCGCAACCACAACTAGGGTCTCCGTGGTCGAACTCTCCACATAGTAGAAGGAAGTGTATAAGGTCGTCGAATCATACTCGAATATCTTCTCCTCACCTACTGAGGTACCTTTGCATTGTTAGGTAAAGAACCCCATTGATATGACCCCCGTCGCATTGCTTCCCAATGGGATAGTCTACTTTTTATCTCTGTTAGAGAATGAGGAGATCAAGAAAAAGATCCAAGAACTTCTCCATAAGGGATATATCTATCCCAGATAATCACCTTTTAAGATCCCAATTGTGATGGCACATAAGAAATATGGAACTTGGTGACTCTGCATTGATTATTGAGCCCTGAATAAAAACACAGTCAGAAATTGGTACCTGATTACCCATATCAAACACCTCCTTGATCAATTCATGGGGGGGAAATACTTTAGTAAGAATTATCTAAAGTTTTGCTACCACCAGGTCTTGATAGAACACACATATGTACAAAAGACCACCTTCAAGTCAAAGGAAGGTCTTTTCAAAAAATACTCCAACCACTTTCATGAGCATGATGGATGATATCATACAACCATTCACGAATAATATTTTAGTGCTGTATCTGGATGACATTCTCATTTACAACAAGACTTGGGAAGAACACTTGCATCATATTCAACAGTTTCTACACACCCTGCGACAACACAATCTATACACCAACTTGGAAAAATGCTCCTTCAGAATGGACATGGTCCATTACCTAGGATACATGATTGATCAACATGGTGTACATGTGGATCTAGAAAAGATCCAAGTCATTTGGAATTGGCCAGCCCCAACCACACTCACTCAGCTTCGAAGATTCTTGGGCCTTGCCAATTTCTACTACAGGTTCTGTTGATGGGGCCTAAATCCCTTTAACTCAACAACATGAACCAAACCCGCCATCGAGGCCCAATTAGACTCTACATCATTTAATGGTGGAATGGTTCTCTAGATATTGCGATCCGGATGAAATAATTGATCGGATTTATGTTTTCTTCTAAAGGATTTCTCCTCCAGTTCAGACGTCCTCTTTTCTTTTGTTTTCTCTTAGGTAGGACTAATATAAGATAAAGATGGTATAAACCAACTAGGTAAAAAAGTGGGAACAAACTAAACTACTGGAGAAGAGGATGAGCTTGGGATAACCCTTTACTCTAGCATGTAGGAAATGATCATCTACCACATGCCTAGTACTAATACATTAACCATGTGAATAATCCAATTACTGACTGAGATACAAATTATGAGAAGAAAACATGCATGTGATAAACGATGGCAAGTAAAATAATTCACTCAACTCTAATCATCAATCACATAATAACAGAAAGATTCATTTTCATCATTAAAGAAAGAACTGTAAAACATTGCATCAGATAAATTATCAATAGATTTAATATCTCTTACTCATTACTGCATCCATTCATGAGACTAAATAGGAAATAGTTCTTCTTGACATCTAATCATACATGCATTTGATGAAAACATAAACTTGCCTCTGGTCCAAAAGGACTTCTCAATTAAAGGAAAAAGGACTTCTCAATTAAAGGAAGCTCTGAAATAGTTCTTAACAAAACCAGAAATGAGAGTTTCTTGCAACAACCATCAACCCTTAATAATCAGTCGATGCTCTTATTTATAACATAAAATTAACTAAAAAAAAAAACCAAAGTGTAGATAAACAAAAAACAATTCTCCACATGGCGTTCTATCCCATGAGTTTTTCTATGAATCATCTCGAGATATCACTTAAGAGGGTGACTCCTCTCATACTTTGACCACTTAATGAACGAATCCTCGTAGGTGTTGGCGTATGGGAATCTATGTTGTTCCATCGGGGTTGAGTGGATCTCACTTATATCTACCGCATGTGCCTGATACTTTAATATACTGGAACTTAAGTTTTGCAGCATAGCACGATCTTTGATCAGGTGTTCCATAAACTGTCGCACCTGACATTGCGCTGTGTCTGTCACCTGACATTACGTTGTGTCTTGCCACCATGTGCAATTATGATCTTCGAATGTTCAGAAAAAATTCATCATCGAGCTTCCTCATATCAGGGTCGTTGTGCGGGATATATTCCATGAAATCTTCGTAGATGATCTTCTTGAAAAGTTCTCCCCAATGCGGAAGTACCTCCTTGGTCCCTCTTCTTGCCTCCATGTCTCCAAAGGCCATTGGTTGAGTGAAAATCTTCTTGGTAGATGTCTTGATGATTGGTTTGATACTTGGAGCAAATTCTAACTATTTTTTGGTCGTTGGGTAGGAGCCTTCTCCTACCTCTGGTTCCTTTAGCTTTGACGCTCTCGAAAATTTCCTGGTGGTTGGTTTCCTTGGAGGCATTGTTCCTACAATATAAATAGTCCTTTAGGTCCAGTGTACAGAGTGAAATTGGATAAAAATGTATATACAAAGTAAAAACACAGAAAATCCAGACTGGTACATACCTTTAACGCTTGCTAAACCTTGTAGTTTGATACTCACAGGATTTCAGAAGCTTTGAATTTCTCGCCTCACTCTTTTGGATGCTCTGAAATTCCTTTGTGTGCATAATGTTTTTGTTTAAAATAAATCAAGAGAATTTAAACAGGGAAGAAATTACCGTGTCGCATCGACCAATTAATTTGGGTGATGAGTGAAATTAAAAAAAATGTTTCGTCGGATCTCTGCAAATTTGATTCATCATGGGTTGATGATGGAGGCATGGAGGGTGAAGTGTTCTATCGGTAATTTCAAATGGTTGTTTTTTGATTCTCACACGAATTAGTAATTAATGTGAGATTTGGCATTAATTTAACCTCTTAAAATCTCAGAATCTAATCATATCTAGCACTAAAATGTCGCATCATGTCACTTTCCTAGTGGGCGGATCGGGGATTGGCAATATGTTATGGATGTTTTTCGTTGATATCCTTCTGTGAAAAAACTCTAAAATCGATCGATTTCATCGTATGGTGTTGACATGGAAAAACTGGATTAGGACATATGGTAATGAAGACGAGTGAATTAACTCATGAGTATTAGTTGGAGTTAGGACTTCCTTCAAGTCGTGTGTTCTTAAACTAAAATTGGGTTTGTAGATGCCAAAAAGGTATCAGGGATCGACGATCGGGGGAAAATCTATTGCATATTTTCCTTTGGGTTAGCGTCTCTAAAAACTGGCTGATGCTGAAATGCTTTAGGAATCGGTGATTGGGGGAAAACATCTTAGCATGGCCGCAATGTTCTTCGTAATTTGGTTTTATCCAATTCCAACGAGCATGTCAGGTATCGACTATCGACGATATCATTTCCTTTCCTTTTAAATGTTACTGCCTTCACCTTTTGTCGATGCTGAAGGGGATCGACTGTTGAAGATCTCTATATGTGGTACTTGTCATGAAATAAAACTACCTTTCACCGATACCAATGAAGATCGGTGCTCGGGGATTGAGGTTTTCCGAGTGATTCCTTTTCACCCTTTAATTTCTTCCGATGTTGAATCTTGAGACCGTTGGGTGAAGTGTTTTGGTGGGAAATTCATTAAGTGTTAGGCCTTTTTTCAATTTATGAATTTAAACGAACCTGAGTAAATCATGAGCATTAAGAGAAAAAGAAAATTCAAAACATTTATCAAAATAAAATCGAATTGAGATAGTGCAAAATTAAGTGGTACCCAAAAAATTGAAAAATTGACATAGGATTTTTAGGGTTTGTTGAGTGCTCAACAAATGGTGACTTATTGGGCGAAAGCAAAAAATCTGTTCCTTCCTTGGGATTGGCTCATGCGAAATTTGATAAGGAACTTAACTGGTTTTCATCAGATCTTATTTTACCTTTGCATTTGGAACTTCCCTGGTTGATGCATTTGGGCCTGCCTATGGGGTTTTTTAAACTTGATTCCACCTTCTTTTTCTATAATTTTGAATCACGCCTTATTTTTACAAGAGTCTAGTATAGAATTCACTAGCACTAGGCCTTTTAGTTACCTTCATTCATTTACTACAGTGTTTCTCCACTGCCATTGAGCGTCCATAGCCCCGACGGAGTCACCCCGACGTCAAAGACCTTGCTCTGTTGCTAGCAAGCATCTATAGCAATGACATAGATATATGCATACCCTTTCCTACTGCTCGCTCATTTGATATAGTTGACCTTTATTTTGGCAGAATTCCCTGAGCAAGCGGGAGAGGAGGATGCTCGTTATTTGCAAAAATATGAGGTGGTTAGGTGAAAATCACTAGCTCTGTCTCTAAGGTGCATGTAGTCCTTTCCAGATTTCTTTCTTTCCCTTAAGGTATTACCATACCACTAAGTAGACACTTCCACATTTCTCCAAGGTTGTTCATCTGCGCAGGTTAGATAGAGAATCCCTTGAAACGACCGCAGGTTCCTCATCGTTTCTTGTGTTTGTATGTGAGCGATGAGTTAGGAAGAGAGTTCGCTATGTTGCATAATTTGAGGTCAACCATTGTCTCGCTAAACATAGTCTTTCAAAATCTCAGAATCATGATTGCAAAAGAAAAAAAAAAGGTATAAATGAAAAAGATAAATCAACACATAAAAAAAATATATATATATTTTTTAATTTAATTAATGAAAATATTGTTTAATGGCTTGGTCATTTACTGGGATAGCATCATATTCTCCCCTCAGATTCTATATTCAATATGTTCCTAACCCAATCTTCTCAGGCACTTGAAAATTTTCGATCCATAGATTCTGAAACTTAGAATGTTTTCCTTTAGGCTCGTTTATTCTATCCCATTTTAGGACTAAGTCTCCTACTTTAAAATTCTTCTCTTTAGCTTTATGCTTATCGAACCATCTTTTAACTATCTACTGGTGGGCTATGAACTTTGATTTATCTTTATCCCTTTCTTCTTCTAACATGATTAGGGTGTCAATTCTTTGTTGTAAGGTTGATGAGGGGTGCCCTCTAGACCCCTGAGCAAGTTGAAGAGATGGAAGATATAACTCGTTCAGGAGAATGGCTTCCTGTATGTATACTAGAAAGTATGGGGAATTTCCTATATATTCCTTAGGTGTCACTCTATCTTCCCATAAAGAATTATGGATTAGATTATGCCAATTCCTTTGTTTGTCTGCAATTGTTTTCTTCAATACCCTCACTAGGTTCTTATTAGTTGATTTTGCTACTCCCTTTCCTTGTGGATAATAATTTGCAGAGTATCTAATTATGATTCCTTTGTCTAGGGAAAACTATGTTAATAGGTTGGAATAAAAATAAGTTTCATTATCAAAAACAAGAACCGAAGGGACACCAAACCTTTTGATTAGTTGTTGTTTTATGAATTGGATTACCACTTTCTCGTTTACATGGGTCAGAGGTATGGCCTATGGCCATTTTGTTAAGTAATCGGTGGCAGTAAGTATGTACTTATGTTTTTTTGAAGAACTTGGTGTAACCTATCCTATGATATCTAACCCCCATTACTCAAAAGGCCTAGAAATGGCCACTGGTTAGAGTGGGACAACTTCTCTCTTCTCTCTCCCAACGCTTATCTGACAAGTTTTACATTTTCTAGCATATGTGTGAGAGTCCTTGAATAAAGTGGGTCAATAATAACCATCTCTTAGTATCTTATGAGCAGTGGTCTTGCCTGCAAAATTTCCACCGATAGGGCCATCATGGAGCTCCTTTAGAAATTTATATGCATCTTCACATTTGAGGCATCTCAAAAGTACCCCATCATAATTAACTCAGAAGAATACTGAGTTTATGAGGTGATATTGTGCATATTTTAACCTGAGATCTCTCCTTTCCCTAGGGTTGAGTTTTTTTGGACAAGTCCCATGGTGTAGGAGATAATTTAGTTTCTCATACCAAGACTCTTGTCCTGGGGAAATGTATGAAGCTTCACCACACGATAATTTCATTTCATTTTCCCATCCAGGGTCTTCATTTACTTCATCTTGAGCTTCAGCTGCTAGTTTGCATAACCCTTGTCCTTTAACCAATTTAGTAGGTTTTATATCTAGATCAAATTCCTCGACTACTGCCATCCAGTTGCCTCTTGTTTTCCCCATCTTCTGTTGATTAAATAGGGATCATAGTATGGGGTGAGGCATGAGTACTTTGGTATGGTTCTTGATGATGTAAGATCTAAAATGTTTTACTTCTTTATAAATTACATAAGCCTTCTTATCTATAGTAGGATAATTAAGTTCGACACCTTGGAGGTTAGTGCTCATGAATGATATTGGAGCTTCATTTTTGTCATCATCCATCTGAGTTAATACTGTGACTAACAATTGCTCGAAGGCAAAAGTATAGAGGAAGAAATATTTGCTTAAATCGGGGCTTCGCAGCACTGGGGCTTGAGAGATTGCATTTTTAATATTTTTGAAATCCTTCTTTCATTTACCATCCCACTTAAACTCAACATCCTTACAAATCATCTTTTGTAGGGATTTGATAGTTTCCATGAAATTGGGAGTGAACTTCCTCACAAAGTTGATTTTCCTGAAGAACGACTACATAGCCTTCTTGTTGTGAGGAAATGGAAGTTGAGATATAGCCTTAATTATTTCTGGGTCTATGTGAATGCCTACTTGATAAATGATGTGGCCTAAAAATTTACCTTCCTCGACACCGAAAACAATTTTCTTAGGGTTTAAGGATATTTTGTATTTCCTACACCTTTTGAAAATATGGGTTAAGTGTTGGATGTGATATTATCTGTTCTTTGAATATACTATCACATCATCCAATTGCAATACACACTTGTTGATTAGTCCCCGAAATGATACATCCATGGCCCTCTGGAAGGTCTCTCTTGCATTGATTAACCCAAAAGGCATGTGTTTGTAAATGAAAGTTCCCCACTTGGTTTAGAAGGTAGTTTTCAAGAGATCTTCTTCTGAAACTAGAACCTAGTTGTACCCTAAGAAACCGTCTAGTAAGGAGAAAATTTTAGAGCTAGACATGGTCTGCAAGAGTTTTTCCATTGGTGGGATTGGGTAGTTTTCATTTTCTGAGGCTCTGTTGAGGTTCCTAAAATCTACGCATAGGTGAATCTCCCCAGACTCTTTCCTTACAGGAACCATATTTTCTACCCATGTAGAGTGTCTAACTTGGAAGCTAATTTTGGCATCTAACAGTTTCTTTAACTCCTGGCACATGAGATGCTCCAGGGATAGGTGGTATGATCTAGATTATTTTCGGTATGAAATGAGAGCGGAGATATAATAAAGAAATGCACAGAGATATCATGTATATCCAGTAATATAATAGAAATATATCATACATGCAACCATAAACACAGAGATACAGCAATACACGATTTCTATTAATGAAATAAATGTACAGAGACTGTAAAAATACAGAGTGAAAGACTCGCTAGAATGGTGGCAACTTATCTCTGAAAAGAGATGTGACGGCTACTTGAATTCGCAAGAAGATGGTTATAATGAGGCTCTGGAGTCCTTTTTACAATAATCAGGAATGCCAAAAGTCCTAGACATCCATAAACTTAACCCTAGGATATGAAGCACCAAAAGTCATGTGGGCCCCGTTTGGGTAAGTTGGTGCATCAACTTCCCAGTGTCGTAACTTTTGCATACGATCTCCGTTTTAGGCATGTGATAGCTCGTTGGAAAGGTATCATCGAGGAGATTCATTTTGGGGGCTCAATTTGCCTTCAACTATCATTGAGAACCTCGATCTTGAAAAACCTTCATTTAGACCCTCAAAATGGCCCCGAAAGTTAAAACCTGCTAAAAATAGTAAATTGCCAAAATTGCCATAAAGTTGTTTTCTGCCAGTTGGAAAAGGTGGGTGGCCACCAATATCCACCTGGATCATGGTACTTCCAGATTTTCTATTGGAAGGGTTTCACTTCAGGTTTTAATGAGATAGTGTGTTGAATGATATGAGTATCATACGTTTTCAGATCTCAGTAGGACCACACAAAAACATATTGATACGGTATGAAGAATTTGAGATACGCCTTCCTTTCCTCCTTAGATATGGTCTTGTTGAGGTTTACATTTTTTGGGTTTTCCAGGGTACCGAGATTTATAGTTTCATGCATGGGACAGGAACTACCAGTCTTCACATTTTTTGACCCTTTAAATATTTCCTTTAGATCAAAAAGGTTTTCTAAGTTTGCTATCCACTTTGGTATCATGTGAGACCTTGATATGTTAGTTGGTCGATCTATATGAAGGTTGATTTCTGTTGAGTGTTCCTGGAGTACTTCATCGTCAATAGCCAAGTCCTTAAAATTATCTTGGTTAGTCAACAAGTTTGTGATATGTTCATCTCCTTCAAAGACCTTCCAATTAGAAATATTGTTGGGCATAGATAGTTTGTAGAGAAATTCCATAGTAAACCGGGAGGCTTCATAATCTTCCAGAGGTGATAGCCTTGAAGCAGTGGTGGCCAGTGAGTCGAAAAGAATTTTCTTTTCTCGAGGGAACGCTATAATATTGAAAGCTTCAAAATGCTCTATTAACTTGTGCACTTCCTATTGGAAATTATTTATGTGTAGAGAGTTGCAATGTATAATATTCCTTATTTTCCTGACAATGATTTCAAATTCTCCAGAAACCTTCAATTCTTGGGTGTTCAGGTCTATGACTTTCTTTAACCCTTGTACTAGAGCTTCATACTTGGAAGTGTTATTTGTGCATTCAAATTCTAGTCTGCATGACAAGAAATGTCTTTTTCCTTTTGTATTGATGAGGATACACCCTGCTCCTGACCCATCTTTTGATTTAGATCCATCAAAATATAGGGTCCATACTTGTTGGAAAACTGTACTATCTTCCTCTTTCCTGACACTTTCCCCTTTTCTTTCTGTTAATTCCATGATTTTGAATGCAGGTTCCTGGAAAAAGAGGGTTTCCATCGTTGCCATCGACAATTATTATTGAAAAATCACCTCATAATTTTGAGTAAGAGGGACATCATATGAGAGAGGGGAGAAGTTCCCAAAATAGGAATCATAGGAATAATTGCCTAGCATAGGGAAATATGTCGATGAGGGTTCTTTTAGGGTTTCTAGATTAGTGATAGTATTTTTAAGATATCTTTCCCTATAAATTATGATCATATTTTTGTGCCCTTTTAATGACAGCCAAAGGTGAGCCCAGTCTGTACTAAAGTATGCATTTAACTTTTCAGACCAATATCAGCTTAATAATGACCCATAAGCTTCTTGGATATCTACTACAATGATGTCAATCACTTGCACAAAGTTAGGATGTGTAGCTATTCCGATCATTACATCTTTGAGTTCTCCCTTGACCTTCACCTAGGTTATGTCTAGTTGTATTACATGTTTGTCTCTTTCGAGAGAGATTGTGTTTAGTTTTTTGCAAATAGATAGTGGCATAACATTAGATGATTCTCCTGAATCGACCAAACAATTATGGGGGTTTCTGTTAAAGACTTTGAATATTAAAAGGAAAGGTGGGACAAAAGGTTTTCCCTTCTTATCTTCAGAGAAAGCGTTCATCGTTGGTTTATTTCCTATATTTGTGGGAGTTAGATTTCTTCCTGGGTCAGTGTTTGTCATAGGATTTTCTAGTAATTTCAAATATTGTAGGAGGAATTCCTTTTGTCGAAGGATTCTACATATGTCCATAACTGATATATTAGCTTTCAACTTTTTCAAATCTTCTACTATGTTGTAATCCATCTTGAGAAATTCTCACGTATGGATGTTTATAGGGTTCTTACGGGTATAAAAAGGTGATTTCAGGTGATCAAGAGTTGATATTCCTCCTAAAACTTGGGTCATAGTAAGGTTGTTTGAGACAGGTTGACCCCTACTTCGTGTTTGTACAACCAAGACTTCTATAGGTGGTTCTTGAACCTCAAACGGGCCATTGGAAGGCATAGCTAGGTCAAGATCCCATATCAACATGGATGTTTCTTCTGATAGATCAATTTCTTCTTGATCAAAAATATTCATACTGGATCCGCTTGACTGTTCGTTCAGAGGGAATTCATCTAGAAATTGGTTGGCCATCAGATTCATGGCATGCACCCATTGGGGGAAATATATTTCAGAGTGGTTCTCTTGGTGATAAGTGAAGAAAGAGTGGAATGCCACATTTCCCAGATCAATGTTTAGTTTGGATGGGGGAGGTTCAATGGCTTTTAATGGTGGATTCCTTTTAAATAAAATATTATAGGGCCTTTGTCCTTGGTTTCCCTCCCCTGTACTTCTCTTCATGTATATGATTTCGTTTGATAGATTTTTTACCATGCATTGTAGGTCTTCTCTTTCCCCACTTCCCTTTTCGGGAGCTTGTTCTATTTGTTTTCCTGGGGGTCTAGTAAGAAACAAACCTCTCCTAGGAGGAGTTTGAGCTTCTTTCTTAACTAAAGAGACCTAACCGTCTTTACATTCTTTCATTTGGAACTCTATCATTTTGTCTTCTTTAAAATTCCTAGCTAGGGTTAGTTTGGCAGCCCTCTTCATAAACATGGAAATAGAAGTTGGGAGAGAATTAGCATATACTTTGATTTACAATTCCTTAGTAGGTTTAGCTTCGAGTTGGAATTTGTTTAAGATGGTAGTGAATCTTTGAATCTTTTCTTCGAAATCATGGTGGTGGTGAACAACTCAGCCATTAGATCTCCCGTAGTAGTTTCGTTTGTAAATTTATCTAAAAATACTTTTTGAAACTTTGTCCAACTAGTTATAGATCCTACAGGAAAGTTAAAATACCACGTGGAAGAAAAATTCTCAAAAGTATAGGGGAACAACCTGAAAACTACATATTCGTGTTGGACATTCATAACTCTGATAACTAGTATGAATTTCTTGATATGATCCTCAAGCAATTCTGAGGTCTCGGGGTCAAAATTAGGAAGTAATTTCTCTGTGTGTTAGGGCAGGTTATGTACTCATCCAGGGATAGCCAAATCATCTCTGGCCAATGAAGGTTGATTGTTTTATGGTGGGTTTCCCCTCTCTTCATCATGGTCATTATGATCACCATATCTTCAGATCCTGAACATGAGCGTTCTGAGTTAAACCCTTCCTCTTCTAAAAAATCACCTGACTCAGAGACATTGTCGGCTGGCATTTCATGGATTATATTAAGAGGATATTCGATTTTGGTGATTGAGAAATCTATTAGGTATTCTAATTTGTGCACAAAAACCTGGTTAGGGGTGTCGACCACTGGTCTGCCTATTTTTTTTCTTCAAGGAAGTATCAGAGCTAAAGACAACACATCGATCTGTCAGGCACATGCTCTTGTGATTCTTTTGAATTGATTCAATTCCTCGTGAGGAAGAGTGTAAGGTATATCAGGTAACAAGCGTTATTCCTCATGTTGGGGTGAGTTGCTCTTTTCAGGAGTACTTAATGTGTGTGGGATGTCTTGGGAATGACTAGCCATGCATGTGGGATTTTTTTGAATCTATAGGCTATCTAAGATATTATGTGAAATATAGTTTCATCCATTCATTCTGTTGGCCCTCCTTATGGCACCAATTCTATTGATGGGGCATAAATCCCTTTGACTCAACAAAATGAACCAAACCTACCATTGAGTCCCAATTAGACTCTTTAGTGTTTAATGGTGGAATGGTTCTCCAGATCTTGCGATCCAGCTGAAATAATCGATGGGCTTTACACTTTCTTGTGAAGGCTTTCTCCTCCAGATCGAACGTTCTCTTTTTGTGTTTTCTCTTAGGTAAGTCTAATATAAGATAAAGTCGGTATAAACCAACTAGGTAACAAGTTGGGAATAAACTAAACTACTCGAGAAGAGGTTGATCTTGGGATAACCATTTACTCTAGCATGGAGACAATGATTGTCTACCACAAGCCTAGTACTAATATGTTAACCATGTGAATAATCCAATTACTGACTGAGATACAAATTATCAGAAGAAAACATGCATGTGATAAATGACGGAAAGTAAAATAATTCACTCGACTCTAATCATCAATCACATAATAACACAAAGATTCATTTTCATCATTAAAGAAAGAACTATAAAACATTGCATCAGATAACTTAACAATAGATTTAATAGCTCTTACTCATTACTACATCCATTCATGAGACGAAAGAGGAAATAGTTCTTCTCCACATCCAATCATACACGCATTTGATGAAAACATAAACTTTTCTCTTGTCCAAAAGGACTTCTCAATTAAAGGAAACTCTGAAATAGTTCTTAACAAAACCAGAAATGAGATTTTCTTGCAACAACCATTGACCCTTAATGATCACTCAATTCTCTTACTTATAACATAAAATTAACTAAAAATAACAACTAAAGTGAAGATAAGAAAAAAATAAATTTCCACATGGCATTCTCTCCTATTATTTTTTCTATGAGTCATCTCAAGATATCACTTAAGAGGGTGACTCCTCTTGTACTCCGCCCACTTAATGAAGAGATCCTCATAGGTGTTGGTGTATGTGAATCTATGTTATTCCATTGGAGCTGAGTGGATCTCTCTTATATCTATCGCATGTGTCTCATACTTGACTATAATGGAACTTAACTATTGTAGCATAGCCCAAGATTTGATTGGGTGTTCCATAAATTGTCGCACTTGACCTTGCATCATGTTTGTCACCTTTGTTATTTATTCAACCCATAATGAGTATTGCTCAGTGTGTGATTTGACTATGTCATTCAAGTTCACAAATTCATCGGGCATGCCAAACTCGGGGAGACTAATATCCTTCATTGCCTTGTTGATTTTGACCCAACTCTTCTTGCACTTGGACCATTTTTCTTGAATCTCCCGGTGAGGATCTTGCACCATTATTTCCCAATACTCAATCAATTTCTTGATACAGTCAATGTTGATTTCTATCAACACCCAGATGCTATGCTCTTCGACATCTTGGCCCTTTTTCACTGCACTCTTATACTCGATTATTTCCATGTCCCGTTGCGCTTTCTCATACCATCGCTCCATATCTTTACTCATCGCAAGTGCCATGAGGGTATCCTCCTAGAGCTCGGCTATCCTTGCAGTGAATAGGTGTCGTTAATATGTGAACTTTTTGTAGGCCTCCTTGAATTCATTCCTTAGGTACACCAAAGCATGTGTGGTGTCCTGATAGTATTTCACCAAATGGCACAAATGTTCTAGTTCCTTCAGAGCAGTGGTCAACTCCTCTTCATCTCTTTTAGCTCTATCCAGGGTGGCATATGTGATTTCCATCCATGCGTCGATGAGTTCAGACATCTTAGAATGATCTTTGTTGATCAGATCTTCCTTTGTAGTGATGAGGGTGGAGCGATCTAAAGTGATCCTCCTCTTCTTGGTGGTCCTTTGGACGATAGTCTTCCTTTTCCATTCGTAAGCTATGGCATGTATGTCAATAATTCATTCATAGGGTCGGGGATTTGTTGATCTCCCTAGGTGAGATTATTCCCTAGACTCCTGATGGTATATACTTGTTCAATATTGGGTTCTTCAACTTCCTCATTGTGCTCCGAAGGCCCGGATTTTGTCTGTCATTCATTGGGGTTTTGAGTACTGATTGAAATAGAGGCATAGAGGATAGTCTCAGTATTTACTTATTCATTGGCTATTGAGATGCCTATTTCCTACCGTGGGGATTCTTCCTTTGTCTTGTCCAACCCTATCTCATCTTTCAGACTATCTACTTGGGTATCTAGTGCGTTGGGAATCTTAGTGTCTAGGATACTCTCGTCTTCTTGTTATTTCTATGGAACCTCCTGAATTTTGACATCGAGAATAGGGGAGGATGTCTTCTCTAGTCCCTTTTCTTCTTCAATATCCACAAGGGTCACAAGAGATACTTCTAGGCTCTCATAATCATCATATATTTTTATCAACTCACTTAAGGGGTTTGATGCACTGGTCCTTTGCGATGCTTTGACAATCCTTGGTTGGGTCAAAACACCTTTCGGTAGTCCAGTCAGTGGTTTTGTGAACTTAGGTTCATCTAACCCAATAATGTCATCGAGATCTATGAATTTAGAGCCACTTTGGCCCATCTGGCTTCTATCCAGATTTTCTTCAGAGACCCTTTCCATGTTTAGGACGTTCGAGTCATCTTGCAGCTGATCAATTATCTGTTGTGCATGTTATAACATAAGTAAACCCCTCTCATGCATTTCCTAAGCCTCAGAGGAACTTCTATCTTGCACCGGGGTTACCTGGGGGATCTTTGTTGTTTTTGTCTCTACCTGGGGGGCTTTTGCTACTTCGGTCACTATCCATTCTTCCCTGGACCTGAGGGCCCCTTGAGACGATTGTTCTAGGATTGTTGCTTGTTCATATAGGATCATGGCTTTGAACCTAGTCATATTAGGTTCATCCATCCTTGCAACAACTTCATCTCAATCGTAAGCATTTTCAATGAAGACATCATCTTCGAACTTGTCGTGGGAATAAGGCCAACAGGATGACACTTGTGATGTGTGTTTTAAGACTACACCCCTTGGGTCATGTTTGCGGAAATGGTTGGTCTGGAATCATAACTCCAATTAGACCAGTCCTTCCTCCTTGGCCTGAGAAATGTCTTTTACTAGGTAGAAACCTATATGGAATCCATAAGGTATAAATGCTCACTTCTTATATTTCACCAAAGTAGAATTGTAGCCTTGTAGGATAGTTTTGTAGCATATCTCCCCTAATAATAATTGATCATGAACATTCAGAGGTAGGAGGTGAGGTTCTCCATTGGCCCTTGATACCCTAATGTAGGTATCACGTTCATTCAGATACCAATGGCCAACCTTTTCTATCACATTTTTTTTCTGTAGCTGATAGCCTCGAACACTCTTTCCTGAAAATAATAAAATGAATGTGTGTGATGAATTCATCGTAGATAAGAGAGTATGATTTTTTGTACCTGTTCTCCCATAAAATTTTGAAGTAAATTTGGACCGAGAGTTATGAGGTGTTCCAGCTCATGTTCATGCTAGCAAAGACATTCCTAACGCATATGGCATCCAATAAATATGAATCCATGTAGAAGGATGGAGTCTCTCCTTATTTCAATGTCCGAGCTTATTGTATGTAGTTGCTCAGATGATTTGAATGTTGGCTACCCAGTTGAAATCTCTCCCAGAAATGGCCATTGTGTAATATAGAGGCATCCATGCCTTTGAAAACCTAGAACAATCTTTCTCTGTGTACAACCAGAAGATGAGAGCCATTAGATAGATATATGACTCCCTTAAGTTGGCCATTTGGTACCAGATGGAGGTCCGATTGGTATATTTATTTTCTTCTCTCCACCATGAAGCCATCACTCAGCTGATGTCATGGGCCTCATAGACATTTATGATAAAATCAATGTTCAACCGCTCCTTTGGGTTTCTAATCTTATAATAACTCTGCACCTCTACCAGAAAGAAAACCCCAACACACTCGCCATTGACATCATTAATAAAACACTTTTGTGTGTTTGTGTGGTCGATGAGACACTTTAGGAATTCTATGTAGGGGAACACTAGAGTTATACTTTCCACCTTGTGCAAGTATGATCTTCAAACGTTCGAAAAAAATTCATCATCGAGCTTCCTCATATTGGGGTCATTGTGTGGTTTATATTATGGGAATTCTTCCCAGATGATATGCTTGAAAATTTATCCCTAGTGCGGAAGTACTGCCTTGGTCCCTGTTCTTTCCTCCATGTCTCCAAAGGCCAGAGTTTGAGTGAAAATATTCTTGGTAGATGTCTTGATGACTAGTTCTAACCTTGGAGAAAATTCTAATTGTTTTGTGGCCACTGGGGAGGAACCTTATCCTACCTTTGGTTCCTTTAGCTTTGACACTCTCGGAGATCGCCTGGTGGTTGATTTTCTTGTAGGCATTGTTCCTAAAATTGAAACAGTCCTTTAGGGCCAATGTACATATAGACATTGGATAAAAATGTATATACGAAGTAAAAACAAAGAAAATCCAGACTGGTACATACATGTAACACTTGATAAACCTTGTAGTTTGATAATCATGGGATCTTAGAAGATTTGAATTGATCATCTTTCTCCTCTAGATCCTCTGAAACTCCTTTGCATGAAAAATGGTCTTGTTTACAATAACTCAAGAGAATTTAAAACGAGAATAACTTACCATGTCACATCGACCAATTAATTCGGGTGATGACTGAAATTCAAACAAATATGCCGTCAGATCTCTACAAATTTGATTCATTGCAGGTTGAAAGCAGAGGCACGGAGGGTGAAGTGTTCTATCAATAATTTCAAATGGTTTTCTTTTTATATGTACACAAAGTAGTAACCAATTCGATATTTCAAATGGTTGTTTTTTTTATCCGCACAAGAAGTAGTAATTTCAAACATCCGATCGTGTCACTTTCCTAGTGGGTGGATCAGGGATTGGCAATGTGTTATGGATGTTTTCTTTGATATCCTTCTACAAAAAACCTTCGACGGCAATCGATTTCATCGTACGGTGCTGACATGGAAACACTGGCTTAGGACACATGGCAATGAAGACGAGTGACTTAACTCGCAAGTATTAGGTGGAGTCGGGACTTTCTTCAAGTTCTGCATTCTTAAACTAAACTTGGGTTTGCTGATGCCAAAAAGGTATCGGGGATCGGTGATCGGGGATAAAACTATGGCGTATTTTCCTTTGGGTTAGTGTCTTCGAAAGTGGTCGATGTAGAAACGCTTCGAAAATTGGTGATCAGGGGAAAAATTCTTAGCATGGTAGCAATGCTCATCGTGATTCAGTTTTCTCTGATTCCGACAAGTGCGTTGGGTATTGGCTATCAATGATATCATTTCCTTTCCTTTTAATCATTACTCCCTTTTCCTTTTGTCGATGCCAAAGAGAATCATCTATCGACGATCTTTGTATGTGGTACTTGGCATGAAATAAAAATTCCTTTCACCTATAATGATGAATATCGGAGATCGTCGACTGAGGTTTTCCGAGTTATTCCTTTTTACCCTTTAATTTCTTTCGATGTCGAAACTTGAGCATGTCGAGTGAGGTGTTTTGGTGGGGAATTCCTTGAGTGTTAGGAATTGTTTTAATTTATGAATTTAAACAGACCTGAATATATCATGAGCGTTAATAGAACAAGCAAAGTCAAAACATTTATCAAAAGAAAATTGAATTCAGATAGTGCAAAGTTAAGTGGTACCCAAAAAGGTGAAAAATTGACATAGGATTTTTAGGGTGTGTTGAGTGATCAACAGGTTCATGTTGGGATTTTACCATATTACATGGGCCCTTATCCAGGTAACCAGGGGTGGTGGTAAGTTAAAATTTGTGTGGGGTTGATCCCAACAACAAGTGTTCAATGATTTGAAGCAACGTTTGTGCTCAGCCCCAATACTTTCACTATCAGACCTGCAACAACCCTTTGAGATCGAGACAGATGCTTCAGACTATGCTATGGGAGTCATTCTCAATCAACACGACCACCCTATGGCCTTTCATAGTGAGAAACTATCAGATGTTGTCTGTAAGTACCCTACTTACAACAAAGAAATGTAATCCATTCTGAAAGCGTGTTTCCAATGGAGACATTACATTCTTGGGAAGGAGACAATCATCCACACTGATCATAAGCCACTACAGTTCATGCAGACATAAGGAAAATTATAGAATGACTTCCATTGGAAGTGGTCCACATACTTGCAAAAATTCCACCTCAACATCAAGTATAAAACAAGAAGCACCAACCATGTCACTGATTTTCTCATCAGACCTCTAGTCAAAACACTCAACACAGTGATAGAATCTTTCCACCATGCGACCTATGTATGGCCCCAACTCTATGAGATAGACCCAGACTTCTCCACCACCTACCATATGTTGGGAGAAAACACAGTTGTCACTAATTTCCATCTTCAGGATGGGTTGTTGTGTCATCTAGGCCATATCTATGTTCCATAAAGGGAGCGAGTGAAGATGATCTAGGAATCCCACTATAGTTAGGTGGAAGGAAACTTCGGAATTGAAAAGACAGTGGAAATTCTACATAAACATTTCTACTTGATGAAACTTTGACAGGAGGTCAACAAGTCTATTAGGTCCCGCACTGCATGCGTTATTTCCAAACCGGCCACTAAGAAATAGGGCATGTACACCCGTCTGAATACTCCTGACAAGCCATGGGAATCCATCTCCATGGAATACATGTTGGGCCTCCCGTCCACCAAGTGGGGAAATGAATGTGTGTTTGTGGTTGTTGATTGTTTTTCTAAGATGGTGATTTTGGCCACTTGCAAGAAGAGCATCACAGTAAAGGCCACTGTCAAGCTCTTCTTTGAATGAGTCTGGGTACATTTTGGGATCCCACAAACCATTGTCTTAGATTAAGATGGTTGATTTCTCAGCACATTCTGGTTGAGCCTCTAGTCACTACTGGACACCAAGCTCAAAAAATCCATGACTATCCACCCCCAGATAGATGGCCAAATCGAGGTCATAAATCGAATGATCGTGCATATCCTGCACATGTTTAATTCCAAGAACCCTCTCACATGGAATGAGAGTCTTCCCTATGTCCATCATAGATAAAACCGAGCCTTACATAGTTCAATTGGCCACAACCCCTTTCATGTGGGGTTGGTATTCCAACCATTGGGTCCCATAGATGTTTCACTACCCCTTGCACTCACCTCGACTGTTAAGAACCAAACATCAATATAGCATAGAAAAACCTCAGGAAAAGTACTCAACGCTTTGAAAAAGAGATAATTTCA
>ML791796.1:589585-605932 GCA_009831015.1 Picea engelmannii
TTTTCCAACTAAAGATGATAAAGCCACCTGGTTCATTGAGTGGATCTACCACATCCATCAACAGGTTCAGGATATCCTATAGAAGTCCAATGACAATTACAAGCAATGCCATGATCAACACCGGGTGCTACATAATTTTCAGGTGGGCGACAAAGTTTGGTTTCATTTGCAAAAAGAACCCCTTACCAGAACCCATCAGAAGATTCTCTGACTCCTTTATGGGTTGTACACCATCACCAAGGCTGTGGGTGATAATTCTTTTGAGCTCAACATTCCTCCTTTCCTTGGCCTGCACCTAGTGTTCAATGTGGATCTCCTTTGACCTTATTTCCCACCACTATTGGACACCTCATAGATAGCAGAAAACCTGACACCAATAGAGCTCAACCCCGATTGCATACAACATGCATGTAGTGATCATATTGTGGACAAATAGGTCAAGAGAACTCGCTAGAAAAGGATCTAGTGTTATCAAGTTGTCAAAGCAGGAAAGCTCCTGCACCAAGGAAAGTGGCTCACCTAGGGCCAAATTCAACATAAATATCCTCATCTAATGGGGGAACTCAACGCAATGGAAAATATTGATTCCTACGGGGGGATGATTAATCTATATGGATGTCGGTGGCCTCCCACCTATTACAACTAGCTCATTATGGTTGTTTTCTAGTTCGACAAAATTTTTCTTAGTTTTTGGGTCCCTAACTTCTGGGGCCATTTTGAGGGATCGCCACAAGAAACATGTGTATTCCTCAAATAGACCTTTCCAATGGGCTATCATGCGCCTAAAATAAATATCATATGCAAAAGTTACGACCCCGAGAATTTGATGTACTAACTTACCCAAACGAGGCCCACGTGACTTTTGGCACTTCATCTCCTAGGGTTAGGTTTTTGGATGTATGGGGTTTTTGACATTCCTGTTTATTGTAAAACATCCTTGAGAGCCTCATTGTAATCATATTTTGGTGAATGAGTGCAGCCATCACATCTCTTCTTAGAGATAAGCTGCCACCATTCTAGCAAGCTTGTTTTCCATTACATTTTATAGTTTTAGCTTATTTCCTTATTGAATAGAAACCAATTTTACTATATATATGTTGTTATGTGTTAAGAATATTTTGAATAATAACATGTATTCATTTTGTTATTCTCATAAAATATGGATCACAAGTATGAATCTTTATAGGATATTCTGGTTATTACCGTAGATTCGTTGAAAATGTTTCATGTATTGCTCATCCATTATTCTCTTTACTTAAGAAAGACACTGATTTTGTATGGACAAAGACATGCTACCATGCACTTAATGAATTGAAAATAAAAGTATCTAAAGATCTTGTACTAAGAGGGCCCGATTGGACCCTCCCATTCCACATTTCCATAGATGCATCGGACATCGTTGTCAAATCCATTCTTGGAAAACTCGAAGGAAGGGACCCATATGCAATTTACTACGTCAACAAACTTTCACATCATCTCACCCCAAAAGAATGAAAAATTATAGTTCGTAAAAATGAAATATTTTCATGGATTGATGATTGCCTCTTCCACATTAGACCTAATTTGATTATCAGAATATGGGTATGAGAGGATGAAGTCCATGAAATACTAAAATCCTGTCATGATGGGAAATTTGGGGGCCATCTTGAAGATAAAAGGACTGGGTACAAGGTACTCCATCAAGGGTACTATTGGACCACACTTTTCAGAGACACTGAAGAGTATGTGAAGAGGTGTGACACTTTCCAACACATGGGTAGACCCATACAAATAGATGGAATTCCAGTACAACCACAGATGGTGTTATAACCTTTTGAAAAACATGCAATTTATTTTGTGGGACCAATAAATCCCTCTTCCCGTCATCACTCCTAGATCCTCTTTTGTACAGACTATGTCACAATATGGATGGAGTCAAAAGCACTTATGATAGCAACCAAGCAAGAATTGACAGAGTTCCTACATGAAGATATATTTGTGAGTTTCATAATACCACAAGAGATAATAACCAATAGAGGAACTTAGTTCACATCATGGCTTGTCAGAGATCTGATGGAAAACTACAAGATCAATCACAAAGTAACAACACCATATCATCCACAAAAAAATGGACAAGTAGAGGGGACTACTAATATCCTTGAATCCATCATCACTAAAACCATTAGATTACATATCAAGGACTAGTTCAATAGACTCCTCGAAGCTATATGGGACTACAGAACCAGATGGAGGACTACTACAGGATGCACACCCTATGAGTTAGTATATGGGAAAATATTACTACTACCCATTGAAATAGAAATATGAACACTTAGGACATGAGCACAACTTGGGTTGGACCCATTAGAGACTCAAAAACGAAGACTACTTCAAATTAACAAGTTTGAAGAGATATGACATGATTCCTTACATTGAGCCATAGTAATACAACATCAAAGGGACATACGACATGATAATTTTATCAAATAAAATAAGTTCAAGAATGAAGATTGGGAATTATTATTTGATTCTAGGTTCAAGGATTTCAGAGGGAAATTTTGCACCAGATGGATCGGTCCATATGAGATCGATATAGTGTATGATATTGGGACCCTCAAATTCCATACCATAGATGAATACAAGACTCCTCTAGTGGCTAATGGACATAGACTCTTCTTATACCAACAATCCTTATCGAATGAATCCTTTTTAAGGAAGATTACAAATGGATGTCCTGACAGTGATCTGGAACTCATTCGGGAAGAACGAATTCCTAATAGATAGTTTCATTATGTTTTCTTTTTTTTTAAGAAGAAGAAGAAAATAAAAAGTGTGAAAAGTAGCCTAGATGGAAAAAAAAAAAAAAAGAAGAAGAAGAAGAAAAGAAAAAGTGTGAAAACTAGCCTAGGTGGCACATTAAAAGAAACAGAATAAACAAGAAGGGAACTTCACGGTTTCTTGATGGTTATGTTAGGATCCTTCTTAATAAATTTTAATAAATTAGACTTGTTTTTTCAGGATATCTAGGGGAGAATTTTTTTTTTGCAAAGCCTATTGTGGCGATTCCCATTGTTGCAGTTCCCCTTGCTGCAACTCTTGCTAATGAAATTCTCGTAAATGCAACCCCCTTTGTTGCAACTCCCTTTTCCACAACTATTATCGTTTCTGAAACTCCCTTTGTTGCAACTTCCTTTTCCACAATTGTTCCCGTTGTTGCAACTACCTTTTTCAACTCTGCTTCATTTTCCCCAAACCTCTCCCCTCTCATTTCCTTCATTGCAACTCCACTTTCATCCCTCCCTCATTTCACAAATTTCACTTCTCCCATTTCCTTGGCTACAAATCCACTTGCAACCCTCCCTCATTTTGCAAATTTCCCTTATCACATTCCCTTGGTTGCAACTCCACTTGCATCCCTTCTTCATTTCACAAATCCCCATTCTCTCATTCCCTTCGCTACAACTCCTCTTACAACACCACTTCATTCCCCAAATATCAACCCCCTCATTTCAATTGTTGTAGCTCAATTGTTGTGACTCACATCCATGCAAATAWTCTTATAGCTTCATTTTCATTTTTTTCACTTTTCTCCTGCACCACCATTGCTACAATTCTTGTCCATACAGATAGCACCACAACATTTGTTTTTGTAGCTCCATTACCACAACTCCCATTGTTGTGACTCTTCTTGCAACTTCTACTTTATGAGCACCGCCAATTATTATAGTCCCGATCAAAAGAACGAACAACATCGATGTTGCAGTTATAGTTAGGACCATTGATATGACCCCACCCTCCATCACCACAAATCCAACAACGTCATACTTGTAYAACCAATAAAGGTAACACATGACAGGTATTGTTATAGATTATTAACCCCCTAACCATTGATCCACCATATCCTAATAGGTCAACTATACAATTCAAACGCTTTCATCACTTTCTCCCTAAGTTTCCATCCCAATTTCCCTTTGGTCACTCTTGTCCTTCATTAAGGACATGACAAAAAGGGTTGGTTTCCCTTTTTKTCCTGCTAGGGAGTGTCTCGGTCACTCTGTTTGTATGTATAGGCTATGACAGAGCCTATAAACTCCCATTTTTGGAATTGGTTTCAATGAATTAGATCTCCTACTAATTTATTGGGGTTTAGCCTCGAGAAGGCTTCCATTATGAGATTGAAGATATTATCCTACTAACCATATGGATTTATCCCTAAAGCCCCATAAGAACAAAGCCATTTCACGTGGGAAAATGGAAGGAAATGATTAGCAAGGTTACTTTGGTGATTTGGTTGCAAGGCTTGGGCAAGGAACTTGGAAGGAGATTATCTCTTTAGTCTAGATTTGTAAGTTATACTGCTTATTTTATTAATAGAGGACATAATGGATGTTTCCCTCTATCTGAGTATTCATCTAATTTTATGTATTCATTGGTAGAGAAGTAGTATGATTGTGTTTTATTATATATTATTATCATCCTTAGTTTATGTCTCTATTTATGTCTTAGGTATAGGAAGAACCTAAGGGAGCTCATCTCTTGCAGGGTGAAAAATCCTTACAACAGGTACACATTCCTTTCAAAAAATTTAATGGGAAAGTTCTAATTGCATGTGTCTATTATGATTCCTCAATGCATGTGACCTCAAAACATCATTTCTATATTCACAATCTCCATACCCACTACCCTCATTGCCACAATTTTGGATTCTCCACTTGGTAACTTTCATCACCCCTGTAAACATGAATACTTAGAGTTAGATAAAGGAAGAATCCATGGAAGGAACAATGATACACATGGAGCCTATTGAACCAATGCTACTGGATTTTTACAACAACATCAAACAAATTTTGGGACAAGTTTTCTAGATGGAATACATGCTATGTTTACAAGGATATAATGACAAGATATCTCTTGAATTTTCCCTGAATTACAGATCTAAACACTCCACCATATCAAGTATGGACATAGAGGTCATAGACGAAATAGTGGAAGAAGTCACTAGATTACCTCGAATAGGTGAGAGATGGTATACCAGGAGAAATTCACATTCAAATGTTATGAGAAAATTCCTCGAACCAAGAGAGTATTTAATAAAGAAAGGGACAATATTTGAATGTCGGTATTTATGACACCCATGGGAGGATGTGGTCATCTTTGTGCAGTGATACTTCACCTATGAAGGTCTCTACGACATTGTATGCATTCAACATATTTGATTGATTGACCATTTATTCCACAACGTTCTGATTGACATGCCATATTTCCTATTCCAAACACTGCAGACAATTAAATCTCTCATCCAAAGGGAAAATAACCCTAAAAAGGTTGTACCACACCATGAACTTATCAAACTTCTTATGAAACATGCACTCCACAAAGAAATCTGCACATGAAACAACATCATCCAACCACACGTTCTGCTCACCGAAGGAAAAGTGGTTGCACTTCAAGCTGCCCAACAAGCGATGTCTACACTTCCGACATCGGTCACAACTGAAAATCCTCTGCTAGGTAACAATCATATGGACATGGTGAGTCCATATGATGTGAGTCCTCCATAAGGGAACAATTCCATATATACAATGAGGCTCGCCACTGCGACTCCACTACAAAAACAAATACAAGAGGTGCACCGGGAAAAGGGGCCATCCTACTGCAACTCTGGTGAAGGATGAAGACAGTGACATTGAAGTAACTGCTACCAAATCACTGAAAAAAATAATCAAAGGGTTTACAAATACACAACCCCATGTTCTAAGGAAATGGATAACCAACCATGCAACTAAAACTCAGCGTAAAAAGAAGAGAGTTAAGGAGCCCGAAGAACAAGCTTGAGAGGAGCACCAAGCAACAGAAGAGGAAGAACCCTCCCTTAAAATATAATGACCAAATAATGATGTTAACCTTGAAGCCAAAAAGGTATTGGATGATACACAAGAACCAAACCAAGGCACTCTTGGTGAAGGTCTCAATGCTCTCCTAGTAGTATATTCATATGAAGAAGAGTTAGAGGTGGAAGCCCCCACTAATTCAAGAGAACCAATGGGGATCCCTTCTAAAAACAAATCTCCAAAATATATAGAGGAGCCATAACATTCTCCAAGGCTTAAAATGGAGAGTCTAGAACAATCTGGAAATACTGTAGACAAATAGTAGTTTGAAGTTCTCATTGATACAACAATAAGCATAATTGATGAAAACAAACAAGAAGTAATGCCTCTTGTTGAAAGAACAAGAGGCATGCTTGAGGAATCAAATGATGTTGCTCCATAAGAGAAATAAATAGAACCAAAGGCCCCTACTGTTACACAAGAACTAGTAGAAGGACCTCTTGGGGAAAAACCTACCCATTCACATGAAGAAAAACAACAAGAACAGGTTCCACCAGGAAGTGACTAAGTTGATGCACCAGAACTAGGGATACAAGAACCACAAACATAGGTTACTAATACAAAAAAAATAAAATCACTCCCACATGGGTAAGCATCCCACATGATATACCTATTTATGCATCTTTGCTAAGAGAACAAAAAAATGTTAAGAATGAAAAATTGGAAGCTACAAATCAATTTGAAAAGCCCAATGATGATATTGAGGAACAAAGGGCACCTGAGAAATTAGGTTACTGTGTAACAAGTCCTCTTGTTGCAGGGGAACCCTTCACCAGCTCACAAGAAAGAGATAAAATAAAAGAAACAAAAGAAATAAATTTCTAGGATACACATTTCATGTTAGTTGATGAGGCCACTCAGACATAGACAAAGAAATAAAATATAGGAATTCTAATAGAACATGATATCAGTGAGACAACATAAGAGATTATATGTGGTGTCAATGACCCCCAGGGTCACCCTAAATTCTCTAACACTGAGTGATTTTAGGTTGCATGAGGACATGCAACAATTTTGGGTTGGGGGATATGACGAATGCCTAAATTGGCATACTTTTAGCATCCGTCTAATACCTTTATGCTTACTATTTTCCATCGTTCACTTCCTTTTTGATACTCTCCTTATATATTTTTTCAGCATTTATTATCAAGGTAAAAAAATTTCCTAGATGTCATTATTACGTTATTCTTGCATAATTGTTAAAGGAAGTTTCTACTTTCATGTACTAATATTGCTACTCAAAAGTAATATAGAAGCTACATATCCTCATGGTTGTTGCAATAGCTCTCTGTTGCAACTCCACACACACTTTTTGTTGTTGTGATTCCATGCACAATCCAATTGTTGCAACTCCAAGTGTACTCATCATTATGCAACTCCAACTAACCATTGCTACTCCAAACATGTTTTCAGTTGCTACAATTCCAAATACTTTTTCTGTTACTGTGACTCCGAGTACACCATTCTTGAAATTCCAAATATAAAGTTGTCATCACAACAGTCAATCTTGCAACCAATAATTAGGAAATAGTCTTCATAGAGGAAAGTGATAGGAGGAAAATAGATGACCAAAAGTAGAATTAGTTTTTCCACCAAGTCATCACATGTAGATCTTGTCTAAAATTGATCAAAATCATTGTAATTGGATGAAAACCCACATTATCATAGATGTCCGTCCATTCCTTTATATATTTTTATATATTAATCATATTGTATAAGAACCTCATCTTCCCCAAAGCTAGGGGATAACTCTTGTGATAAGGATTCAGTTGCTATTGTATTTTCATACTTTTGTAATATAATTTCCATTCCCCCTCTTTTTCATGTGTTGATGTGTTGGTGATCATGTGCTCCTAGTTTTGTATCTCATTACATTTCCTAATGGGGTAGGGTCCCCTCCTTAGTGAGGTACTACATGTATATTAGTGTAGGATTTAATCTTTCAATTCTATTCATTTGTTTCAGTAATCATTTCATTTTTTAGTCTGATGTAATCCAATTTTTGTAGAAACAATGTTTGTGATTCATGAATGGTTGATACTCAATTCCTTAGTGTTAAAATAATTCACAATTTTAAATTGCAATTTAACATTGTTTCAATTTCTATGAGTTCATTACCAGAGAAGTTGTTACAACTCTAGATACTGCAATTCGCCTCGCCTTAAATTTTGTTGTGTTGGAATTTACATTGTTGCAACTCACATTGTTGCAAATCACGTCACTATGATTTCTTTTGTGTTGCAACTCCTCTTGCAACTTCACTTTATATTATTTTATTTTTGATTCATGATCACTATAGCAATGTGGGATTGATATAACATTGGATTTTTATCAAATGTGAGAACACATAATTTTTACAATAGAACAAGACCTTCATTCTACTTGGGCAAGTCACTGAGAGAACATAATGTAGATTTAATTTTTTCAAGTGTGATTTCAATTTTCGCAAGTGTGATTTCAATTTTTGTGAGTGTGATTTCATTTCCGCAAATGTGATATTTACTTTCATGTATGAGTATAATTTGGTGACTTAATTAAGTAAATTAAAGCCTTGATTTGTGACATCAAAAGTACTACAACTCTTTATCTAAAACAACACTAATATTTTCAAATATGGTGCATAACAGTTCGTAAGTAAGATACAACCTTAGATTGATAATTAAATGCACAACTCTTCAATTTCTCACTAAGTTAATTAGGAGGTAACTGAAAAGTCAGTGAGTATGTTTAATATATGTTTTACTGATTTTTATTATTCGACATGGAATAAACATTAATGACTATGTATGTTGAGTTGAACTTGTCACATCATATGTTGTGGTTGTAGTAATTCTACTAGTAGACTCCTCCAGATAAATTGGCATCAAAGCATCATTTCCTACATATTTGTTGGAATTTATACATAATTTAAATGTTCAAGAATCAATTGAGATGAGAAAGAAATGGAAAATGAATTTCATTATTATTGAAATCCTCAAAGAAGTAATCATTTCCACTAGAAAAGTATATAATGTAGATGGACAATTAAGCAATGGTACTCATTTTCCATAGATTTTAAAATCTTTGTTTCATCATTGCATACCAATATCCATCAGAGTCCTCTTAGAAACAATCCAAACTTGAAATATAGTGTCATGGGTTGTAGTTTAACATTAAATCCAATTCCCTCTCTCAAAGTGAAAACTATCCTATGATAATATGATAGACACTTTGTGAATTGATTATTAGTTGAGGTTGTTGGACACACCTACCACACTCAGAGGGGGAGGGTGAATGAGTGTGGGGATCTTTTTCCCAAAACTTCCCTCTTTCAAAAAACTCATTAGTTAGCATTCGACATTTACTCATTACTCATTGTTGTCATTAATAATCAGTTAGATGTGAATACATATCAAAAAAATATATTAGCCATATATCATCAACAAATCATCTCCACAAGGAACACAAGATGTATGTACAATTTTTATTTTTATTATGGACCTCAATCTGGGGGTTTTTCAACAACAACTGAATAGAGTACAACTCTACAAGAGAACCAACTCTATATGCAAGACTCATATTACATTCTCAGCACCAACTGAGATGAGGCAACAATCCTCAACATATATCAATCTGTACCATAAACAAAAGAATCAACCATGCACCAACCTGTGCCAAGCAAACTGTAATCAACTTGTACCATAAATAAATGCATCCAACCATGTACCAAGTATATACCAATCATGTGTAAACTAATCATCAACAATGACTCATCAATATGTACCAACATCATCAACTATACACCTCATGTATGTGACAACTCATCAACTTTTTGTCTCAACCATGACTAGTTTTGGATTAGTCAACAACCCTAAATTGAAATAATCATAACTTTGTACCTGTAATGAATAAATATCTGAATGTGATATACAATGTTCTTCAGTGTGTTTTATTCAATTCCTCCAAGTGGAACTACTTGTAATCTCTTATAAAAGGCGTTATAGAAAAAATGGCATACCTTACGGAATTCTGGATTATTCTAGAGAGCGACCTTATAGAGTGTGCCCCACATGGAATATTTGTTGAATCGATATGAACTTATTCTAGAGAACACTAAATACTGTAATATAGCCAAAACAATTCGGTGTACTGAATTTGGATCTGTTATTAAGAATTTATGACTTTTTTACCCGAAACACCTGTTTTTGACTAGTTTCAGGACTGGTCACAAACCCTATTTTCCATGGAGTGTAAATCCAAAAATAAAATGATACAGAAGATGAATTTTTAACCACATATACTTGTATATGTTTTCTCACTTTCATATCAATTTCACGATCTGAATCATTGTAGAAAAGAAGTTATAGTGAAAATGGTGAGATGACCTGTAAATAACATACCTTAGAAAGCACCATCAAATGAATTTATCCTTCCTTGCATTTCGGCCTTCTTTTCTTCACTTTCCTCAAAATTTAGGCTTAGATATACTTGGTTACCTCATTCACCTATAGATATTCAATATTCTCAAGTGTTCCACACCAAAAATGCTCAAGAAGCTCTCACAAGAAGTTCTCCATCAATACTCCAAAATATATTCTCACAAGAAGATCTCCATCAATACTCCAAAAGATATTCTCACAAGAAGCTCTCCATTGATCCACAAAAGAGATGATCTACAAGAKACCATTTCTATMTTATTTATACTTTCATCCTCTAGGTCACTTAACCCATTTTTAGGTCACTTAACCCATTTCTAGGTCACTTAACCTATTTTCCTTATTTTAGGGTTAACCACTTTCCATAAATAGAAAGTTCTCCAATACTTTATCATTAAAATATTCCTTCTTGATTTTGTCACCTTACTTTATCATTTCTTGATTTTGTCAATTCTCTTGATTATTTAAATAATCCATCTTGAATTTGTCACTTTAATTTATCATTTAAATAATATTAACCCATTTCTAGGTCACTTAACCTATTTTACTTATTTTTAGGGTTAACCACTTTCCATAAATATTCTTTCTTGATTTTGTCACATTACCTTATCATTTCTTGATTTTGGCACTTCTCTTTATTATTTAAATAATCCACCTTAACTTTGTCACTTTACTTTATCATTTAAATAATGATTTCTTCTTTTAGGTCACTTTGACTTCTTTGACCTTGGGGGCTTCAAGCCTTCATGTGGGGGTCCTTCATCTTCGTAAGGTGATAAATCTCAAACCATGAGGAGTTATGTGACATTCCACATACCACCAGAAATGGCATGACAAGAACTATCCATCTAGGATAGTTTCACCAACAATTTTCTTGATCTTCATCTCGTTATTCCACATACAAGCATGGGTCCTCCAACCATTCTTCTAGGATAACTCAATCCATAAAGCATCTTCCCATGAGGGCTTTCACCATAAGGGGACCACTTTGGAGTTCATCCGTTTGTGCACCTTATCAATCATGATAAGACAATAATGAGAGCATGGGTCCTCCAACCATTCTTCTAGAATAACTCAATCTGCAAAGCGTCTTCCCATGAGGGATTTCACCATAAGGGGACCACTTTGGATTTCATCCATTTGTGCACCTTATCAATCATGATAAGACAATAATGAGTCATCTGTACATTTTTCCAACAATGCATCATATACCAATGAAACCACATCGTTCCATCTTCATCATGTATCAATGACAACTCATTGATCCATCTTCATCTATGCATTCTCATCAAGGAAAATACATATTATATTACATCAATCATCAATCAATCAATCCTTTGACATCAATCAATCACTTGACATCAATCAGTCAAACCATTGGCATCAATGACAGCATGATCCAACAGAGGTGACTCAATTCTTAAACTATGAAGTGTAAATATTCATAGATGAAGACAAAGTTTCCTTCACAAATTACATTATCCATGAAGCTTTGCTATCATGCAAAAAATTGTGTAAGAGTAGATGAAAACTCAATGAAATTCAAGCCATGATGGGAGACAAGCTCAATATTATTGTTAAGAATAAATTATATCCCATTGACTATTAGAAGGAGAAAGGACAACAATGATCATGCCTATAAAGGAATTCCAAATAAATATTTTAAGTTTATATTTCATAGTTCAACCATTACACTATTTGAATCATAATGATGGATAGTAAAACAAAGTTGCTTACCAAGTTCATTGGTGGATTAATCATCCCTAGTATGAAAAATATTTATTTGTTCAACACACACTCTAAATGACGTTTTCATAAAGATAAATTAGTAAATGCTAAGAAAAGTAACATTCTCATTACACTATTTGAATCATAATTATGGATAGTAAAACAAAGTTGCGTACCAAGTTCATTAGTGGGTTATTCATCCCTAGTAAGAAAGATATTTATTTGTTCAACACACACTCTAGATAACATTTTCATAAAGAAAAATTAGTAAATGCTAAGAAGAAAAGTAACATTCTCATTACTAATTCTAGTGAAGAAAATAAAATTGTTACAAAATATGGCACAACTACAAAAGTCTAATAAACGATTGACTCCAAACAACCATACATGGATGAGTGCATAAAAAAGAAGGCTTCCCATTCATGAACTTATTGTAAATACATAGTACATGTAAAAGATGATTGTTTAAAATAAGACTTCAATGAGGGAAGTACTAGGATTTCCATTCTTGCTATTAATTCTAATAAGAAACTAGTTGATAAGAAGAAACCCATTTAATTTAATAGTCCATGGTCCAATTGATTGAATATGGCCTCTACTCAACTCTCATGGTTATTAAATATTTTAAAAGGTAGGTATCATTGTTCAAGGTTGGCTAGAATTGAAAATAAGGTGAGTAGAAATAGATGGATATCATTGTTCAAAGATTGTTGGAATTGAAAATAAAGTGACTAGAAAGAGAATATTGAAGTGACTACAAAGAGAATATTTCCCTAACAAGGTTAGATGTTGCAAGAAATAAACTATAGAGAATAGATATTGCAATAAACTATAGAGAATATATATTGCAAGAACTAAACCATCAATTTAGAATGGAGATAACTTTAATTTTGCTAAAAAATATAGAAACAGATATGTATAATAAACTATTATAAATGTTGGACATAAATTCAATGAACAAACACATGTATTTATATGGCTTGAACTCAACGGATGATTATTGAATGTAATAATAAAGAAAGAGAAAATGAGAATAACTTGCATAGGGAATGATTAAACATGGTTAGGATGAATTGAGACCAGAAATTAGAAACATAATGGACTCACATAATCAACATAATTGGAAATATAATGGACTCATTTAATCAATTAAATGTCTCCTTATAATTAAAATAAACTCTTGAATCTCCAAATTTTGTATCAATTAAATTGAGTAGACTATGCTTTATTAAATGTCTCCTTATAATTGAAGTAAACACTCGTAATATGCCAATTTTGTATCAATGAAATTAAGTAACGTTATGTTTTATTAAATAGGGAGGGTAGGCCAATGGAATCTTACTCATAAAACCTTATAAACATTAATATTGTTATGCTTTGTGTTGTTTTGGAAATCAATTAGAACATTGTTAGAAATAATCATAGAAATTGTAATTAGAGATATAAGATATTATATGATATTTGTTATGAGAGATGTTTTAATCGAAAGATTTTACTATTAAGGAGAATTTTTAATTGAATGTCTGTTAATTTAATAAGGGATTGAGGATGAAAATAATTTTCTCTTAAAGTGTCTTGTGCATACTCAAATTAGATCACAATTTCAAAATATTTGTCACAATACTAACCTTCTCAACTTTCTAACTCATCAAAAATATGTTGATCTGAAATGTTTCTCTCAATTCTTTTCTAATACATAAATAAAATTTTAAAGAAATCCAAGTAATCCCTTACCTTTCTTAAAGTCCAATAAACCAAATATGATCTTAGTGAACATTAACCATCATCATTAGCAACTACAAGTACTTTTGGGGAAAAGTCCCCTATAGTAGTGGGATTATTGTAGTGTACCAATGCCCTTACAAGAAGCAAATTTTGTAAATAATACTAATAAAATATATTATCTAACTATTGGGAAAAAGGGAAAGTTTTGTTCTGAATTATCGAAGTCTCTTCACTCTTTTCCAACGGTTCCTCTGCAGTATGCAAGAATGTAAAACAAGAATACCTACACAGAGAGGTATTTATATTAATAACTACCCATTAGTCCTATGAAAAATGATGGAAACATGAAAAAATTATTATTCTATGAAGCATATATAAAAGAATTGTATATTTAAACAATACCAAAACAATACACTTTGAAGGAATGAGTTTCTATATTATTAATGAACAACATTTAGGTAGTTACGAGTTTTACATGTATAATGCAGAGCTTCCCTATTGAAAGATATCCCGGATTCCTCCACTTCGCTCCTACTACAAGGATTGATTTTGACACTAAATTCACCACAGACCCAAATATAATATATGGGAGAATCTTGTTTAGATAGGTTGGTGATCAGAAGGAGTTTGGAAATAAGGGTTTCTGGGTCAAAACAATATCAACAACATGGATATGTATTGGATTACATATTCGGCAGGGATAGACAGATATGTGTTTTCTCTTATGTCCAGAGTATCATTACCTTTCTCCTTGAGGAAAATTATCATTTTATGTGATCTCTATTTGGTTAGAGATGGTTGAGTACAGGTAAAAGGAGTTAGGAAACTAATCAAACCCATAACTCAACATTTTATTAGGAATAAGTATATATATTTGATCATTTATTACCATGTATGTGATCATCCCTTGATCAACTCACATATATGCACATTTCATAACTGCTAGGGTGCGTACATCCTCCAAAAAAATATTTTTTAGAAAGACTCAAGGATGTATGGAGAACTAGAGTTGTTTGTAAATGGGATAGGGATAAGGTCAGGAAGAGCACCAATGCTTCATTAGTTTCAATTTACACTATAATAAATATCCCTTAATGGGTGAGGTCAAAAGAGCAACTGATGGTTGAAATAAATTATAAATATTCGAAGATAAATTATCCAGGGTGAAGGTCACTAGAATCCAATTTAAGGACAACAACCAACACATAAACAAGTCAGAAAAATCAATTCCCGAGGTGGGAATTCCCATGCTTAGGTGTGATGATAAGCATGACTGTCAATCAAGTACACTATAAATTCATGAATAATGTACACAAAAAGTACTGATCATGGCCACGAAAGAGATACAAAGTGGATCCATCTCAAACATAGATCATAACAACGAAAGAGATACATAGTGGATCTATGTCTCAAAATAGATGAAGGATATCTGGGGAAAGAGTTGGATAACCAATACTTCACAAGTAACAATGTGAGGAGTGGTACAGTCCAATTGCAACTTGGGTAGCATCATAAAAGAGGTGATGCTACTACATTCCCAAGGTCTTCAAATCAAATGTCATGGTATGAGTTTGCACCATGTGAATGATATATTAGAGTTGAACACAGTGATAAACCATTTTATTACCAGCCATTTATGTATATCGTTAACAAATGCAAGACAACTCATTGATAATGATAATGGGCGTCAAGGTACCTAATACAATCTAACAATTGTGAATAGAGGATCTAATTTCGAACACCTGGTATAATTTATCGAACATAGGATATTGATGTATTCCCACTTTCAATAATGAGTGAAACTACCACTAATGATTGCAATCCCAAAGGTAATAATAATGAATCTATATCTTTGTCCCAAAGCAATATGTCTGGAATTCGATAAGAAGATATCTGTTAGAAGGAGGGAATTAAAGCATCCCCCATCATTCAACACGAGGAGCAGGAGAAAGCCAAATATTTGGAAGGAAAGAACTAAAATATTGAAAGGACCACCATGAAGTATGTCTCTCGCATGCACCATATGAGAATAGAACATGAAAGAGACCCTCTAAATAATAACCAAAAATAAAGATTGTTGACAAAGGTGAGGAAACCACCAATGGGGACAAATGAGATTGAAGGTACTGCATGAATCACAATGCGTGAATAATTTTCTTTCTGTCGAACACAAGGGAAACCACTCAATTAGTGACCAATGATGGAATGTCATCTTCTAAGAATAAGGTCACCTATCAATGATGCAAATAGGCCCAGGGTGCAATGCTACGTCGAACTCTCAGAGAAATTTATCGTAGACGATAAGATATTAACTTGTCGAAAGGAATTCATGGGGACCTTCCATACCAATACGGGTATAGGAAAAAGATACTTTTGATTATGAGATGTACTTGACACATGGGAAGGCTGAATTGAAAATCCAATAATTATGCAGAATGATCGACATAGGATAAAAATTCCTCTCAAAAAGGACACGACACAATACGTGAGCTAAGAAACATGTAATGAAAATGAACATTGACATAATTTTGTGATGCATAAGGAAACAATAGACTCTCAATAGTGTCTGGAGGAATATCCATTTAAAGGAGTAACAACTCGATGTAACT
>ML791796.1:606032-641091 GCA_009831015.1 Picea engelmannii
TTTTTTTTTTTTTTTTTTTTTTTGGTATTTTTCATATCGGAAATCCTAAAAAGGAATAAAATAATTCTAGAATACATGGAGGAAATGAGTGTTGTGGGAAAGAAAACTAGTTCCAAGCACAAGGAACATACTTGTGCTCAATGCAAGGAATCATGTGAAGGATATGGATACTCAGGGGAATGTTTCCTCCTAGGTTACAAGTGTCAAATTGAAAAGGAAAATATTGCAAGGCTAGCGACTGATGAGAATGCATAAATGGTTAAGAAACATGAAGTTGAAGATGGAATTAAGATCAAAATCATGAGAGATACAATGAAATGCAGTATTACAAATTAAAACATAAGTATGGGATACCCGTGGGTAAACATCTAGAACAATATTGAGAATATTATGAGGCTTCAACATAAAGTCACGGAGAGACTAAACGATGCTCCCAAGACTATGAAATTACTTCAACATGGGTGCCAAGCTATGAAAAAGGTTCTAACTAGGGCACCCATGAATGGTAGGATCTACCACATGAATTACTACAATTATAAATAGAAAAAAAAGGTTACGTGTCACAACTCAGTGGGGTCAATCCTAAGGCAAAAAAAATAGGAAATGAAAATGAAAAAATGCATGAAGGGGAAAATCTAACATATATGCTAGTTTTGAGATCATTACCTATCAGAATGGATCAACACGATGAAATCAGAACAAAGAAAATGTCTCCAAAGTCTTATATATAATACAAAAAACACTCACTCATAAGTTAATAAGTCTAATATAGAAACCTATGATAATAACATGTTCTATGGAAAACATAACTTGAAAACAAGACAACCTAAAAGTAAAATATGTAGAAAGAACCTTGCTTCCTTGCAGCATATGCATAGTACCTCTCCAGGTAGAGCCCATTTCTAGGCTCATGCAAAGGGATTCTTCAGTAACCAACTTGTAAAGTATCTAGTTCATGAAGAGGTAAAAAATCCATCATCATAGCTTCAAGGATAGCCTCATTCGAAGGAAATTAAACATCCAAGAAACTGAGACTTGAAGACTCACCAATACCAGGGCTTAAGATGTCATAAGAAAAAATACCATACTCAAGAGGAATCACTAGATTACTTGAGCCAAAAGGGGAAATCAAGGGATCATGTGTCCCCATTGGATACAACACTTGATCATTTGTCGAGACATTTTCTCAAGAAGTAAAACATAAATGTAAAGGATCCTTCTCAAAAGCAATTAAAAACTAAGGATAATATACCACATAATTCACTCGTGGTGAGAAAGGATCTACTCGAACACTAGGAACATACAAAGGAGAAAATTGAGATAAATCAAAACTAGGATGGTGATTATCAGATGCAAGCTTATTAATAATGAAAATGCTTCTATTGTGAGGAAAATGCATTACAAGAAAGAGTGTAGACACCACAACATTCATAGCATAAAAATAATCACACCAAAGAAGAATATTGAAATATAAAGTGCCTAGCACCACTAACAGAATGACTACGATAGTATTCCCACCTAACATTATAGGCAACTGAAGAAGAATCCCTAAAAACTCACTAGGTATTCTGTCAAAATCCACCAATTCATTAGTAGCTGACACAAGCTTAGGAAAACCCAAAGCTTTCCAATATGAAGATGGTAAAATAATTTCAGAGGCTCCTTCATCTACAATACAATGGAAAATTCCTGAGGAATAATCCCTAAAAATTCACTAGGTTTTATTTTTAAATCCAAAAACTCATTAGTAGCTAACAAAATCTTAGGAAAACCCAAAGATTTCCAAGATGAAGAGGATAAAATAATTTCAGAGTCTCCTTCATATACAATACAATGGAAAAATCCTATTGAATTAACTTTAACCATTACTAGAAAGGCGTAGAATAAGTAAGGAGAGACTCAACAAGATTATTCCAATAAAAGGAAACCATCCTAGAACTTGGAGGGAGCATACTAGAAGAGAGTGAAATGCCCCCTTGTTCAAAAGGTACTGATTTGGAAATATTAAAGACATAGTTGAAATACACATCACTCCTCAAAAGAAGAGTGGGATCAACTAGAGATTGTATTCGTGTGATAAAAATTTTAGACATGTCATTCTCCAAGAGAAGAGTGGGATCAACTGAAGATTGTATTGGCCTGACCACTTCCTCAACCATTGGTTGAATATTCTTCTAGACAACATGGTTAATAGATTCATCACCCTCGAAAATAAGAGCGAGATCAGAAAAATATTGGATTAGCATGACCACTTCTTCAACCACTGGTTGAACAAACTATTGGGAAATTGAAGATGATTCAAAACTAGAAAGGCGATCAAACAAGGACCACAATCTTAGTACCTATGGAACAATAGGGCACAAATGAGTAAGTTGATATCTCTTGAAAATATTACAAGGGAACTTGGGATTATGTCCTATTCATTTAGGCTTCTCAATATTCTCAATTCCCCCAACATAACTTGCAATGGATGGTGGGTTTCCCCCAGCATAACTAGCATAGGCCAAGTGTCAGCCTCCAACATGACTTGGATGGGTTGGTGAATTGATGCTAGTATGAATTGTAGTGAATGGTCTTGTGCTCCCAACATGACTTGTAGAAGCTAGTGATTGGTCCCCAATATGACTTGTAGAGGTTGGTTTCATATTCCCAGCATGACTTGTAATGATTGGTTGCATATATTCAACATGACTAGAAGAGGTTTTTGACATATTTCCAAAATGACTAGAAGAGTTTGGTTTTACGCTTCCAACATGAATTGTAGAGGCTAGTGACTTGTCTCGAACATGACTTGCAAAGGTTGGTGAACTAATTCCAGTATGACTTGCAATGGCTAGACTTTTTCCCCCAGCATGACTCAAGGAAGTTGGTTTCTTGATGCCAATATGAATTGTTGTGACTATAATTTTTCCCCTATCATGACTCACATAGGATGGTGGCTTGTCTACAACATGACTTGTAGATGTTGGTGAATTTTTCTTCTTACTCTTCCTCTTCCTATTCCTTTTAAACTTATAGTAGTAGCTAGACTTTCACTAGAAAAGGGAGAAGAAGGATGAGTATACTTCACTAATGTATAAGATAAAGGATCAACATCCACTCGATGCTTATGATATAAGGTGCTTCTCTGAGAAGAATCAAGATCATTCAGACATTCAGAGTGGTCCACAACCAAATTGGTATTCCAACATTCAACCCAAGAATGTTCAAAATGTCCATCAAGGCACTACAAAAAATCCCTATGATTAACTTCCTTTTTAGCTCCCTTTTTTTCTTCCATTATCTTTTTTCATGTATTTTTCCCCACTTTTTTGAAACATTCGACGCTATTTTGGGCATTATTTGTGATGTGAAACACAAGTTGGTTCCTAACTAAGTACTGTTAGCATCTAATTTAGTGCCTAACTTAGTTCCTCATTTAGCGCCTACTTTAGCACCCAATTTTGCACCCTATTTAGCACCCAAGTTAGTGCCAAGCGTAGCTTCCAGCTTAGATTCTACTTTATCTTCTAGTTTAGCTTCCTAGTTAGAATCTAGCTTTCATTCATTTCTATCTTCTAGTTTGGCTTCCTATTTGGCTTCCAATTTAACGCCTATTGTTCCTAAATAGTTAATTTGTTGAGTTTATGGGGGTTAAGTGGATAGGGGATTTGGGGATTAGGGAATTTAAGGATTTGTGGTCTAGGGATTAAGGTTCAAGGGATTAGGGGTTAAATTTTAAGGGATTATGGGTCAAGATCTAAGGGATTTGAGGCTTATGGTTTAGGTAGTTTAATGGTTAATTTCATAGGGATTATATCTGGTCAAGGGCTTAATGACATCCATCAACCCCACACATAATCCATGATGTCATCCATGTCTCATTGTCGTCATTCATCATTGATATATGTGGAATGTTTTTTAGAACTCTCTTTAAATGTCATGGAACTTCCAATACAACCATCACACATATCTTCCACTAACCCCACAAAGTGAGTATTGGATGGGGCCAATGTTGAAATTTCTTCAATCTGTGTTTGTATGCATCAAAACTTGACATGGTTATAATAGGCACATGCCTTGTGGTATGGAAGGGTTTCAAGACTCGATGATGTATGATGTGCCCACATAATCTTTGAGATCATCCATGTTTTCATCATTGTTCATAAATGACATATCATTGTCATCATTAGTCATTTCCATCTATAGAATATTTGTTGGAACTCTCTTGAGATGTCATGGAACTTCCAATACACCCATCACATATTTCATCCACCGATCTCGCATAGTGAGCAGTGAATGGGGCCAATGTTGAAATTTCTTCAATATGTTCCTGTATGCAATGAAATTTTACATGGCTAGACTAAACACATACCTTGATAGTATGGGAGGGTTTCAAGACTCAAGGATGTATGATGTCCCCACATAATCTTTTATATCATCCACATTTTCATAAACGTTCATCATGCATGTCTCATTTCCATCATTCATCATTCCCTTCTATATAATATTTGTCAAAAGTCTCTTGAAATGTCATGGAAATTCCAATACACTGATCAAAAATTTCTTCCACTGACCCCGCATAGTGAGAAATGAATGGGGCCAACATTGAAATTTATTCAATTTGTTCCTGTATACGTAAAAAATTGACATGGCTAGAATAGACAGATTCCTTAACGGTATCAAGACTTAAGGATGTATGATGTCCCCACATAATCTTTGAGATCATCCATGTTTTCATCAACGTTCATAATGGACGTCTTATTGTCATCATTCGTCATTGCCATATATAGAAACTTTGCCAGATCTCTCTTGAAATTTCATAGCACTTCCAATACACCCATCACAAATGACATCCTTCATCAACCTCGCAAAGTAAGTAGTGAATGGGGCCAACATTGAAATTTCTTCAAACTGTACCTATATGTATCAAAATATGACATGGTTAGACTAGACACATGCCTTGATGGCATGGGAGGGTTTCAAGAGTCAAGGATGTATGATGTCCCCACATAATATTTGAGATCGTCCATGTTTGCATCAATGTTCATCATGCATGTCTCATTTCCATATTTTTCATTTCCATCTATAGAATATTTATTGGAACTCTCTTGAAATTTCATGGAACTTCCAATACACCCATCGCAAATGTCATCTCTTAACCCCACATAGTGAGCAGTGAATGGGGCCAACATTGAAATTTATTCAATTTGTGCCTATATGCATTGAAATTTGACATGGTTATACTAGACACATGCCTTGATGGTATGTGAGGTTTTCAAGACACAAGGATGTCTCACGTCCCCACATAATCTATGAGATCATCCACATTTTCATAAATGTTCATCATGGATGTATCATTGTCATAATTCGTCATTTCCATTTGTAGAATGTTTTTTAAACCTCTCTTGAAATGTCATGGAACTTCTTATACACCAATCATAAATGTCATCCACCAACCCCATTGTTGGCCCTTCACCAAGTTTTGGGATATTCTTGGTCATGTTGACCTATTTTGGACTTCAACAACCTATCGAAGGAGGAGTACAAGATGAAGTGGAGATCACGGGATCTCGACCCCTTTTTGGGTCCTTTTTGGGTTTTTGGGGTTATGTAACGGGATTGGGATGTCAGCCCATGGGTTTACACATGCTTAGGCCTATTTTGTGATGTATAAATAGATGTCTAGGCAATGTAAGGAAGAGAATCTATGTGATTTTATATGTAGATGTATGATAAGTGCAAGTAGATTCTGTAAGTTCTTTGTGCATGACTGTAAGAAACTTGCATAGCTAAGTGCAAGTGGTTGTAATAGACGGTGGAAGGCTTTGTGCTGTAATGCAAGGAAGAAGGATCTAGTGAGTTGTGAAAATATTATTTCCTATGTAGAGAAGGTTTCTAAGTATCTGTGCATGTAACCTATTGAAGAAGATAATAAATAAGAAGAGTTGGTGGACATAGCCCCAGGGTGGGGGTGAACCACATAAATATTGTGTTACTCTACTCTATGTGATGTTCTGATACGTTAATATGTTATTTTCTAAGTGCTTTGGTATGATTAGATAAATCTTCTTATGCTTAGTGCTAATGATATATGAGAATGTTAGATGTGATCTGTATGAATATGCTTAGTGCTTGATCTACTAGATATGATCTATTTACCTATGCTAAGTTCTTAAATACACTAGATCGGTGTGAATTTTGTGAAGCTATGTTTTATCAACGAAGTAGATATTGATTTCATATTGAGGAACTGATGGTTCTAAGTGCTCTATAAAGTAACATAATCATATATCTGTGTCCCAACTAAGGTTGCTGATACTTGAGTCCTACAACCACCCCTACCTCTACCTCGGGTGAGACTTCATTTGCTTCGCAAGTGTTGCTGAAAGGGTCAGTAGTTAGGGTTTTGTTGGTGCATTGAAACCTGGGTCTACCCTTGTGCCAACAAATGGTTTTGTTGCTGAGACGTGAAATTGTGATTGATGGGAACTGAGAAATAAGAAGCTTTGTGCAAAGATTCATCCTGAAGTTGTGAAAACTCTGCGTGTAGATCTGCTACCTTAGTGAGTAGTATTCTACTTGACCTGTGAAGCTTTGTGCCAAGAGGAAGATCAGATCTGAAGAAAAGATGTCAGATATGAAGAAAAGAGGTCATATCTGAATTAAAGAGGTCAGATCTGAAGAAAAGAGGTAAGATCTGTAAGCTCTATGCTCTGATAAAGGTAAGAATAGTAGGAAAATTCTAGATCTGGAAGATTTGTACTCTGTAAAAGAAAGATAAGTGGAACTTTTTGTTTCTAAAAGTATGGATCTAGGTATGTTTGATAGGTTTTGTCCTAGCTTGAAAACTAGGGCACTAATAGATGAAATAAATCTTGATATGAGTAGATCTAATAAAAATAGTGAAAGATATGTTATACCTATGCATAGAAAGAATGTTTGGAATAAAAAATGGATGCAGGATCCTGGAAAGAATTTGTAGCAGGTTAACTCCTATGATCCTAGTGCACAGTACAGGAGAAGATGGGGATCATTTAAAAGAAAGAGAGGATTAAACCTCTTTTACAGTTGTAGAATACCGGGACATCTTGCTAAGGAATGCCTTGGAAGAAGACCTAGTTGTCGTTGTTGCAAAGCTATGGACCATGAATTGTTGGATTTCCCTAGAATGATTGCTAAGCTTGAAGGAATGAATATGAACCAGGAAAACCCTAAGGTAGATCCAGAAATGGATGAATCCCAAAAGGAATAAGAGAAAGTATTGTTACATATGAAAGAAACCCTAGATGACCAATGATGTATTAACTTATCAGAGATCTTCAAAGAAAAAGATTGCATCGAAGAAAGAATAGGAGACTTCAACATTGACTGTGTTCTAGATGAAGAAACACAGGTGAATATCATGGCAGAGAGAACTTGGGAAGCTATAGGGAGGCCTGCTATGATTCCTTAATTAGGAGGAGTAGGATTATTTAGAGGAAAACTGGTAAACCTATGTGGAAGGATCACTCAAATACCTACAAGTGCCAATGGAACTTCGACAGAAGAAGATTTTGAGATTATTAAATTTATTGAAGACAATGCCCCATTTACCATGTTGCTAGGAAAACCTTGGATTGATGGATATCAAACTAGATGGGAGGAAGAAGAAGAAGTTTTGGATTAGAAGCAACAAGAATTAAAAGATTTTGTGACTAGAAGGATCGTGCACTTGATTGAAGAACAAGAGAACATATCGAAGCTATTTAACACTAAAGACCCAAATGTCGAAGCTGCAAGAACATTAGAAGACCCATAGGAGACTGAAGTACCAACCCCAAATAAACAAGAGGTATTACCCTTGAATCCTAGGAAAGAATCTCAACAACGCGCAGTGACTATGTCAAAAGAAGATAAGAATCAGAATGGAAAAATACATACCAAGACAAAGCTCACTGGAAAGAAGGCTAGAAAGCTAAGTAAGAAGAGGGATAATATTGAAAAGTTATAGAAAGTTATAGAGGGAACTTCGTAGGAGGAAAATTTGCAAAATTGGAGCTTCATCGGGATATTAGAACAATGACACATGGCACTTCTCCATGGCAAAGAAATATATCCATTGGGGACATTATAACCGTTCGAGTGCCAACCCGAGAAATACATTTAAGGATAGACACCAGATCGTTGGAATGCACCATAACAGACCGAATAGAGTTAATGAAGGCTTCATACCCATTGCAAGAGACATGTTGCTGAGTTACCTATTTATCTCGCCGCGCCATGCACCGAGAACACTTTTTCTAACCAAGAGTTTGAGACCACAGACTAAGTGAATTGTATCCAATGATCATTGCGCTCCTGCTATTTATTCTAGTTTAGTGTCTAATTTAAATTGGCCCTGATCTAATTAATCATGAGCACGTATGTTCAAGGAACTCAATGTATTCAAAGAATCAGTGATAGAATTATTCCTTGACTTGATGACTAAAAGAGTCATGTCAGAGAGAGGATTATCCATAGGCATACAAGCATCATCCATGAGAGGATTTCCAACCTCTCCGTCAACTACTAGAACTGGACCATCCTGACCATCAGATGAGAAGCAAACCAAGAACATGGATGATCTCGTGAATTCTAAGTTGATTCTGAGCATTTTACCCGCCTATCTACCACCTCTGAGTGGTGCAATAAATCAAGATGGTGTGCCCAGAGACTTTGAGTACGCCTTGGTCACTGTGTACCTCTTGAAGGGGATACGCGCAATTCACGTAGACCAATAAAAGATTGCAGCGTTGAATTTTTGTGACTTCAACCTTAGTAACAGGAAGGTATATAACATGCTCACCCCACATAAGTACCTAACCAGAACAAAGGGAAAAAATTCAAAGATCGTCCCTCAGCCATGGACTATGCACCTTGTGTAGTCCACACTGTTCAATGTCACGAATATTCCTCACTTCAGAAGACACCAAGAGGTGAATACATGTGTCAAGAATATGTTGTCCTGTTACCATGGAAAATACTTGTGGTTAAACTGTCGTATCACAGTGGATCTGAAGTTGATCAATCGGATCACAGGGATGAGTATCGAAGGCTCTGACCCACATGATTTCTATCTCGGAAAAACCATGGATCACACTCTAGCTCAAAGGATCAAGGACACCTATGACAATGTCAAGAAGGGAACGTGAGGCTACAAGGTAGCTTCTATACACAATGATGCAGTGTGCCTTTCTTGTCAATTGATCGTAGGAAAGTTAGTATGAAAGAACTGACCCATCCAAGTCATCGGTTTTGTAGTTGACCTCGCAGGGAAGTGAGCAGAGGGATTACAAATTAACTAGGTGCAGTACCTGGTGAACCAATTAGAACTTGACTGCAAAGAAGCCTAGGATCAAGGGTACGAATTTTATTTCAGCTGGCTATTGATCCTCATCACTTTCATTGCTTGGGAGATGCCGAAAGGTGCGACCTTCTTGGACATCGAGCCCTTTGAACCTTTGGTCGCAAAGTTCAGTACAGTTTGGTATTACAGTGACATGAATAAGCAATGGTAGTCAAATTCCATGTTCCACACAAACTACAACCAGTTGAAGGTAGCCATACAGTCCGAGCCTCGCATAAATCCAAATACTTTACATAGTTTCTGACCTTCGATGAAGTTCAACGCTGATAGGAATTTCATTTATAGCACAACGCACGCCGATGGACATAAGCAACAGTTGTATTCCTACTACAAGTTGACAAAGGAGGACTTGGAGGAGATCACCAAGGAATGGTCGGCGGACCTCCTTATTCCAACAGACCCTGTGGAGATATCCGACATAGACAACCCAGAAACTATACCAGATACACCCAGACCTAGAAAGATAAAGAAGACTGAAGAGGTCCATGATTTAGACAATACATCCGTGAAGACTGCTTCCATGTCACTGGAGCAAGGGGGTAATGGTGAAGAGATAGATGGCACATAACCTGAGAAAAAGAAAGGTGAGGTAACACTACCTAGAGACAAGGAGGACCCCTTGAAGAAAAGGAAGGTTTCCCCTCCAAACCCTTCTTCCCAGAAGAAGTTGAAAGAAACAATGACCAAGTTGTAGAATATCCTCACCCCAGATGACTTTGATTTCATCATAGTAGCCCTGAATGATGCTTCTCTAGAGATAGCAGAGAAAGAAGAGGCTAAGAAGGAGGCAATGTACAATAGAATCGAGATCGAGCTCCAAGGGATGCAGTAGGTAGTACAATCTAGCCCTAGAGTCTCCACTGTGCCTCTGCCATTAGGAACACTAGAACTGGGAGATGAGCCGGCTCAACTCCATGAGCTCGCTGATACGTTCGTAGCTCGCCTTCGACGAGCACAAGAGGAAACAACACAAGCCACCCAATCTTTGACACAAGTACAGGGAGTACTTGTCGAACAATGCAGTGTTGCAGAATGGGAAAATCTTGCTCTCTAAGAGAAGTGGGATGAAGAAAAATCACAACTGTAGAAAGGAAAGGAATAGTTGCTAGCGGAGAAACTTGTAGTAAAGGAAGTGGTCAACTGAGCACTTCGCTCTGTAACAGTCATACAAATAAAGGTAGAGGATCAAGTCACAAAGGAAGTAGATCATCTCATAGAAGCCATCCAACAAATCCAGTGACACATAGCATATTTAGAGCTATGCACTATGCCTGAGACCCCACAGGATGTAAGGGACCAGAGAGAAGAAACTACCCACAGTGAAATTGATAGGCTAAAATATCTTACCCTGGAATGCAAGCAGTTGAGAAACCATAATTCCCAAACATATGAGAACCTCACTGAGAATCCAGAGTTGCAGGCACTGGAGTCACATCTCAAGGAAGCAAAGAAACACACAGACACACTACAGACACAGTTGAAGGCCCTCTCAGTTGTAGAAAGAATGAAGCGATCTCAAGAGAAACACACCACCCAGTAGAAGATCCATACAATTCAAAGAAAAGCTATGGAAGTCACTCAACGACTCCAACCAATACAATATAAGGTGTTTGAATTGTTCACAGAGGTCGAGAGTGGAGGAGTGGAGCTAGAACAGGTTGTCACTGCAACAGAACAGTTCCTAGAAGAGCCAGTGAATGATGCAGTAATCTAGGAGTTCATCGAGCAAGAGGCCATAGCACATTAGCAGGTCAAATAAGCTCGAGCTAATCTCGAGTCATTCAAGGTAGAACTAGTCAGACCAGAGTGATTCGGGATGCGTCACAGGTGAGTGTTGGGGGCCTGTTGGCCCTTAATGAAGTTTTGGGAGATTCTTGGTCATGTTGACCTATTTTGGACTTCGACAACCTGTCGAAGGAGGAGCATAAGACGAAGTGGAAATCACGGGATATAAACCCCTTTTTGGGTCCTTTTTGGGTTTTTGGGATTTTTTAATGAGATTGGGATGTTGGCCCATGGATTTACCCATGCTTAGGCCTATTTTGTAATGTATAAATAGATGTCTAGGAAATGTAAGGAAGAGAATCTATGTGATGTTAGATGTATATGTATGCTAAGTGCAAGTAGATTCTATAAGTGCTTTGTGCATGACTGTAAGAGACTTGTAGAGCTAAGTGCAAGTGGTTGTAACAAATGGTGGAAGGCTTTGTGTTGTAATACAAGGAATAAGGGTGGGGGTGAACCATGTAAATACTGTGTTACTCTACTCTGTGTGATGTTCTGATGCATTTATATGTTATTTTCTAAGTTCTTTGAGATTATTAGATAAATATTCTTATTCTTAGTGCTAACGATATATGAGAATGTTAGATTTGATCTATATGAATATGATTAGTGCTTGATCTGCTAGATCTAATCTATTTACCTATGCTAAGTGCTTAATTACACTAGATCAGTGTGAATGCTGTGAAGCTCTGTTTTATCAGCGAAGTAGATATTGATTGCATATTGAGGAACTGGCAGTGCTAAGTGCTCTATAAAATATCATAATCACAGATTTGTGTCCCAGCTAAGGTTCTAGACACTTGAGTCATGCAACCACCCCTTCCTTTACCTCGGGTGAGACTTCATCTACTTTGCAAGTGTTACTGAAAGGACCAGTAGTTAGGGTTTTGTTGGTGCACTGTTGTAGCGTTGAACCCTGGTTCTACCCCTGTGCCAACACCCGCATAGTGAGTATTGAATGGGGCCAACATTGAAATATCTTCAAACTGTGCATGTATGCATTGAAATTTGATGTGGCTAGACTAGACACATGCCTTGATGGTATGGGAGGGTTTCAAGAATCAATGATGTATTATGTCCCCACATAATCTTTGAGATCATCTAGTACATTTGCATCAATGTCCATCATGGGCATATAATTTTCATCATTTGTCATTTCCATTTGTAAAATTGTTTTCGGAACTCTCTTGACATGACATGGAAATTCCAATACACCCATCAAAAATGTCTTCCACTGATCTCACATAGTGAGCAATGAATGGGGCCAACTTTGAAATTTCTTCAATCTGTTCCTTTATGTGTTGAAATTTGACATGGTTAGACTAGAAAAATGCCTTGACAGTATGGGATGGTTTCAAGACTCAAGGATATCTGATGTCCCTACATAATCTTTGAGATCATCCACATTTGCATCAAAGTTCATCATGGACATATCATTGTCATCATTTGTCATTTTCATTTGTAGAATATTTTTTAGAAATCTCTTGAAATGTCATGGAACTCCAATATACCCATCACAAATGTCATCCACTAACCCCACATAGTGAGTAGTGCATGGGGAAATTGTTGAAATTTTATTAAATTGTGCATGTATGCATCGAAATTTGATGTGGTTAGACTAGACACATGCCTTGATGGTATGTGAGGGTTTTAAGACTCAAGAATGTTAGATGTCCCCATATAATATTTGAGATTGTCCAATACATTTACATCAATGTTCATCACATATGTATCATTGTCATTGTTCGTCATTTCCATTTGTAGAATATTTTTCAGAACTCTCTTGAAATGTCATGGAACTTCCAATACACCCATCAAAAATTTCTTCCACTGATCCCTCACAGTGAGCAATGAGTCAACATTGAAATTTCCTCAAATTGTTCCTGTATGCATCAAAATTTGACATATTTAGACTAGACACATGCATTGATGGTATGGGAGGGTTTTGAGACTCAAGTATGTCTGATGTCCCCACATAACCTTCAAGATTATCCACCTTTGCATCAATGTTCATTATATTTTTTAACGATTGCATATTTAATGTATTATTATTAAATAGGTTCTTCATCCTAGTTCATTCCAAGTCTAAAAAATAACCTGACAACACCTGTAAACCATTATCAACCAATAAATGACCACTATACATTCTAACTCTTATCCAAGTAATCCTATTTTTTTTGCCAACAATTCATAACAAATATTGAACAATTAAGTAACCCATTCTAGTGTGCAATTTTTGCTCTATTGCCCAAGCGGATCAATGGGAAGTGGAGTATTCCTTGGTTTGGATATCTTAAATTGTCTCGTTGATTCTAACACTTCTTCTCTCTTTTTATCATACAAATCAATCCATTTTTTCATAAATTCCATGTGTTACAAAATGAACTTGTCGAGTATACCACTTTCATCTACACTTATTACATGTCAACACATTTATTTCAAACTCCAAATGTTATGTTGTTAATTTGAAAAATAAATTACAGATCAAATTAATGATTGAAAGAAAAAGAACCACAATGATCATGAATTTTCTTAATAATTTTTACTTGAACACCATTAGATTTTGGTTTTTCTCTATCAATAATATCTTATGCTTGTTCTTCATCCCAGAAACATGGCCCATGTTCAAAATTCTTACCAAGGAGTTCAAATAGGAAGAAAAATGCTTCATTCAATACATACCATTCAACCATAGAACCCTCTGGATGTGCCTTTTGTTGAACATATTTTATTAGATTTTTCATATACCTCTCAAATAAAAACATCCAACTCATTGATATGACATCCACCAACTTAGTGTCATCGATTAGGTGTATAAGTAAATGGACTTGTAGGTCCATGAAACTTGTAGGGAGCTCCTTCTCAAATACACATACATTTTCCTCAATTTCCTTCTTCCATTTTGGTACTTCACATTTGTGGATCTCCTTCGAGGTCACCCACCTAATATAAGAATAGTAAATTAGTATGAACCTTTAGTGGAAAATTAAAATGGAATATCATAACTCTATGTCTCTCACACATGAAAATTCCATACCACATACCTTGTAAATGCTAACAATTGACTTATGGAATTCCTTATGTCAATGGTAAGACATGAATCCCCCCTAATTGCCAATGAAATTATATTCTATCAAACACATTTATCAAAGGTCATTAGTGATTTTTCTCACACAACATATTATCAACATATATTTATTACTTAATCAATGTTACGAGTAAAAATTAAATGATGATATATAATACCTTCATAAAATTATGAAAATAACATGTTTTAAATCCTATGATATGTCCATCGACTGTAAAATATTTATCCAATGATGACGCATGGCTAGTAGGTGTCCTTATTTAATGAATGACATTTTTTAGTTGGTCTAGTTCTTCTTTTTTAAAATCCATGGAGCTCCTACATATGTTTCATTTTCCATGTTTGACCACAAATGTCTTCAATCAATTTTGGTATGCAAAAGAGAAATATCTCTCCTCAAAGACAAGGTGTCCTTCTCTTTTCCTGATATATGTTGAAATATAGAATCTGGGATATTTTTGAAGATGTTCATAGGATTTAATAGGTGAGATATTAATACATCCTTATAGTAAGGGAGCTCATAAAATATGGATTTCCTTTTCATTCCTTCTGGCATATTAACTACAACTTGTTCTAGTTCTTCAATTGAATCACCCCGGTAAAAACAATCGTCCCAAGTTTTCAATTCAATATATTTATACTTCTTAATCCAATCATCTGGAACCATAATCATGGGAGGGCCTCTATTTTAAATTTTTTCACCAAATTGATTCTTCAGACGATTTCTAAACTTATGATATGGTGGTAGAAATTACCTATTGTTTGTGTCTATACATTTATGTAGATATTTAAAATACCTCCCTTGAAATTGATATGCACATATTTGACATGAAAATATCCCCTTTGTTTGAAGCCCTACACTTCAATAAGTAATGTTAATAGCATCAAAATAATAGTATAAAAGTAAGTATGAAATTTGGGATGAAAATCAATTATGAATGTGAATACGTAAATATTTTATCTTACCAGAACAGACACCAAGTCCTGGAAAATCATGAATAGTCCAACATAGCACATCATACAACATGAAAGACCTATTGTGGAGGACTTTATATGCCATGCATTCTTATGACTTTCCATATAAGTTGCATCTCATCAATAAAAAGTTCAATATAAAAATCCATGTTTTTAACTTGATGTGTTTCTGGAACAATGAGAGTCAACATAAGGTGCTCCTTTCTAACACTCATCCATGGGGGAATATTGTATACTATCAATCCGACTATCCAAACACTATAATTTGAGCTTAGAAAAGAGAATGTGCACACTCCATCAATTGCAAGACCAAACCTAAGATTATGTGGTTCATATTTGAATTTACTTGGCCATTTTCCCTCTATGTGTTTCATTGTTTTTGAGTCGGTCGAAATTCACATGAATCCATATTTACTCTTGTTCTTTGCATTCCATTCCATCAATTGTACAAGTGACTTGGAACTAAACATCTGTTTAAGTATAGGTATAATTGACATGTGTCGTAAAACCTTCTTTGGAACTGTAGGAACTTGTACATCTGTATGATATATCTTCTCTTTTCATACAATGAATTCTACCTTGTTTTGATATTCATCTCTATATAAAATGAAATCATTTTTACATGAATGAATTTACTTATATTCAATCCCCAACTCAACCAAAAACTCATGTGTTTCTCTGCAAGTTGATGGAGACACATTCTCTTTAGGGAATATTTTATTTTTTAGTGCCCTATAATATTTCCAGAGATTAAATTAATTGAATGCTTGACTTATGATGAACATGTTTGATATGTCAATCTATACTGGGATTTTTTATATAAAATATATGGTTTTAAGATCCCCTTAAAAAAATATAAACGAAGTTGATGAATGTTTACAAATTACGTACACAAATTGACAATGCAAAGTAAGAAATACATTTCAACTCACTTCAGTAGCGTAGTGAATCCTCTGTCTTACCAACCAAATAATGACTTGAGTTCTAATAATATCAATGTGGATGCAATTTTTGAGGTTATAATTTCACCTGATCTGAACACGGGTGTCTTCACAGATTGCTTGATTGAGTCTTTCAAGTTGTTATCATCACGATTACGTTGGTAGTAATTACCCCTACTATCATCATCACTTTCAACCATATGATCATTATCTTCATAATTTTTTCCATCCCCAAAGAAACCTGCAATCATTTCATTCAATCCCTCTTCATGCACTGCATTTTCACTATAATCATCATCAATAAAGCTATGTGGCATGTCATCAATGTATGTTAATGTCATCAACTCTTCAAATTTATCAGCTGCTAGTATTCTCTCCAATGTTGTTCTTTTTTCCTTGGTATGGTTTAAAGGATGGTTTGGATCATCCTGTTCAAATAATAATAACCCAGTTTGATCTTGGGTATTAGTATGTGTATCATCAATATCTTCTACCTATCAAAAAACACAAGCATTATTCAATGTTTGGTCAAAATTGGATAAATTATAATTGTATCAATTTCAAAGAAATATAATCAAATATGTCTTAACCAATAAAAATATAGAATGTATGAACATATATACATAAATTGAATAATTGAACATTGTTTTATAGGCTACTTTTTTATACAATAATTTAAAATAAAACACAATTTTGACAACATAGTTTATAAAATGTCAATCCACACTCATTGATTATTCTTTGGTTTTCTTCCCTCAAGAACATCCGTAGGGGGACCTTGTTCTTCCTTTGTATTTCACGCAGGAGTGCATTTTTAGAAAGGGTAATTAATAAATAACACATCCCCAATGGTAAGGTCCATAATAGCCTCAACCATTATCAATCTATCAACCTCTCTTTCCATATCTCCATCTTTATTATTTATAACTTCAACAAATTGACAATTCAGTCTTAGAGTAGGGTCCCTTCCCTTCCTACTATTTATAAAGCCTGTAATATTTTTTTATGTGTATGGACGTCCATATATATATAATGTGACCTCTATTCATTTCTTTTCCACTTTCAATTGGACACAATGTGTATACATATTCGAATTTAGACCATATGTTGACATGCTAGGCTTATATTCTTCTAGTCTTCTCCATTCACCACTACAATATGATGGACCATAATATGGAATTAATACCCTAGTGGTTTGTTTTGAATTTTTTATATGTTTAGATCCCACACGGGCATTTTGTAAAATAAAGATGCCTAGATTTTCTCCATGAATATTGGAGGGTCATATCATGTAGTTGTATCCCCAAAATTGAAACACCTCATACACTCTAGGTAGTTGTCGATCACTGCGTGAAGCGCAATATAGTCGACGATCAAACATATCTTTGTAAATGGATCTCAAAATTAGGGGAAAGTCATCATCTCCATCACATTCATTCTCATAGGTTATGTAGTCCACCTTCTCCTTGTATTTAAGCAAATTATGCATCTTTAAAAATGTTCTTGTTTTGTTATGTGTTTTCATCGAATCCTCATCTTTAGAGATGGTATATATGCACATATTTTTGTTAGATGTATCATTTGATAAATGATCATCTCCCTCTAGGATAGAAGTCAATTCTCTAGGAAATTTAATCCAAGAACTTTATCCTCCGGGTATTCATTAATAAAAAAATTAATTATTTAAATAATATAAAACAATATTTAAAATAAGTATACATATTATTTATATCAAATCATAAAATTCCTTACCACAATTCCTATTGGATTTGAATCGATTGTAGGAGGAATACTACCCACTTGAATCTAATAATATATGTAATGTCTGTTTACAATCACTCCTTTGAATTGTTTCTTTCCACGACATACAAACCACCCACAAACAACATTTTTCTCAAAGTATTCATCCCATGTATTATAGTCCTGACCAACCTCTTGTTCAATGAAATCATTTGTTGGGTCTATAGGATCCATTGTCATATCCTCTTCCACCCATTGTCCTCTACATGATTTAACAGTTTTAGGTCCATGTCCACGAACATATCTTTTTCTTTTGGTAGTTGAATGCTCAAGCTCTACTTTTTATCCATTCTCCATCTAAAAAAATCAACAACATGCATTAATTTATGTCAAGATTGGATAATACACTATAAATGTTAATAATATTTTGAAAAAAGATGGACGTATGAAAAAATTCCATCAGATCAATTATTCCTATGTTAAGTCAAAATTTGAGTATCTGATGTCCCATGTCATCTGTTGTGTCCTCATTTGATATGACTTGATCTATTTCCATGGCCTCATCTGACTCTTGTAATACATAACATAGTCAATAATTTTTAGTACACCAATTATATGATTTCAATGAATATGATATCCAACATAAAACCTCACCTTAGTCATATATTTGACATATTGATATCATGTTTTGGAGTTGAAAAGAAAAACAATTTTACAAACCGAGGTATATACATCGAGCCAAAATTTCAACAAGAAAAGTATTCAACATCCCTATCCCACATGGCCATGCTAATTTTCAAACTTTTCCCTTGATTATAGAATAACATTTAATCACCATTCTTGTGCATTTTCAACCAATAAGTTTGACCTCCAAGGCCTCATGGAAAAAAATATGACTTTATCTCCTCTATGTTGTAGCATTTATGAATTCATGAAGACCTTCCTTCATTGGTATAGGTTTCTTTCTATTCTTACCTTTATTTTACCTACAGATTTTGTTTTTATATCCTCTTCCACCCACTTTCCTCTCTGTGATTTAGTAGTTCTACGTCGTCCACATCCTCTTTCCATGGCCTCCTTTGGATCATGTTACACAAAAATGACATTAAGTTTTAGTACACCAATCAAATCCATTATCATCTAATAAGTTATGGAAAATAGGGCCACAAGTCAAAATTAGCTTGGGATCAAATGATAGAACACGAGGAAATAAATATGATGGTAGCATGAGGAAAAGATACATGCAAGAAAACAATTTACATTAATTTCAGCCAATTTCATTCACCATTACTCCTTTCATCCCTTTCCCTTTCATGAAACAATAACAACTACTATGGTCTCGAAATAATCCATCTTTCATTGTATTACAAAAATCTCCATTTGTAAAACTTGGTTGCAGGAACTCAAAGCCAAGCCTACAATACTATAAACATGTTGAAGGAAAACATGATACTAAACAAACTCAAACTTATACCTATCTTCAAATCATGGTATATCATTAAAATTTGAGCTATGTGTGTATTCAAACAAATCAATTCATCCCACCATAACAACACATTAAGAGTTTGACACTATATTCATCCATATACAACCTTAATTATACATAAAATTTATAAAACATATAACCCTTAACATATATGGCTCCTAACAACTGTACTCTCAATTCCCTATTTCCCCTAACCAATTTAACCCTATACTCACTAACTCTTATAACTACTCTCACTGATAACCTATTTACCATAATTTCTCATAACACAACTCACATATAGTCCCTAATATAACCATTAACCAAAACAACCTATAAACCCTATAATGTATAACCCCTAAAATCCATATATCCTAACCACAATAACCATTTATTCCTATACCAAACTTATATCATGTAATTCCAAAACCATATAACCACTTTAATCAGATAACATGTCATTATTAATCCATATAATATATTACTATAACACATATAACCCTTATAACCATAAGACATAACACATATAACCCTTAGAATCCCTTATTCCAAAATATTATAACGCATAACCCCTATAATCCCTCATCCCGACCCTTAATATATAATCCATTTAACACTTGTCATGCCCCAACCACGATGACCATGAATATAAGCAGTAAAAATTATAACCCCTAATAGCTATAGGTCCACCCCTTAAACCCTATGGCATGTTGTTCTATGTTGTCATTGATGTCAATGGATTAATGTCAAGTGGTGTCATAGTGATGTTTTGTCATTGATATGTAGATAGGTTATGTCATTAATGTATGATGTCATATATGGGTTGATGTCATAGATGGATTATTGTGTAGATGGATTGATGTGTTCTCATTGATGTAAAGGTTGATCATTACTGTATCATTGTAGCATTGATTTCATGTTCAAGGTAGTCAATAAGGATGCTCTTATGTAAGAAGTATCAAATGGATGAACTCCAATTTTGTCCTCTTATGGTGAAATCCCTCATGGGAAGACACTTTATGAATTCCAAATGGTTGGGTGGTTGAGTTGTCCTAGCAGTGTGGTTAGAAAACCCAATTTTGTTTGAAGAATAATGTTATAAATATCAATGAATTTGTTATTTAGACTATTTTATATGGATAGTTCTTGTCATTCCATTTTTGATGATATGTGGAACGTCACATAATTCCTCATGATTAGAGACTTATGGCCATGTGAAGTTGGAGAACCCTCATGTGATGTATAGAATCCCCTAGAAGGTCAAAGAAGTAAAATTATTCTAGAAGATCCTAGAAGAAGTTGAACAGTCAAAGTAGTTAGTCATGGGTTAAGTGGTTGCAACAAGAAATAAATTAAAAATAAATTAGTTGCAACTAGAAGTGGAGAGTTTACTATTTGTGGAAAAGTGGTTGTAAGTGCACAAAGTGGTTAGAAGTGGGTTAACCCTAAAAGAAGGAAGTTGGTTAAATTTCATTACAGGATAACCCTTAGAGGAAGCTACTTGGAGAAGTATAAATAAAAGAGCAATGGTCTCTTATGAAGTGAATATTTTTGAGMATATTAAAGATATAATTTTGGGTGAAAGGCTCATTGCAGGTACTCATGGATGCATAAAAAATTCTGTAAGTATGAGGTAGCAAGGAAGTTTGACAATGAAATTTTTGGAGGTTCAAAAAACCCTAGTTTTCTAAAGTTGTATGYGGGATGCAGTGGGCCAAGGAACATACATATGCAGGCTAAAGAAGGCCAAGTCCCGTATACTTGAAAAKGTTAAGAAAATCTTGAGTAGATGTTAGTGTCAGGTCCCTGAAGTATAAAGCAAGTTCTAGATCATCATTCTAAAGGTTCAGATCTACTACGGAGGTTCTGGTATGGGTACATATTGTCTTGATGTTTATATTTTCTCACAGTATGGTGAATGATTGAGGTATTCTTTGTATGTTTGTTATGATGTTTGGATATGATAAATGTTGGTTGGCTGGTTGAGTGGTTATGTTCTAATGTGGTTGAGGGATTTCTATGTTGTGTGATGGTGTATGCATGAGGAGCGTGCATAGGTTGTTGGATGGTATATATTTTTTGTGGTTGGTGATGGCATAGTTTGATTGTAGTGATAATAAGGATTTAGTGATAGGATATTGGTGGATGTGACAAAGGCATGAAAGTTTCATAAGTTCCAAAGAATGAATTCTCTAGTTTTCAAAATATGTACATAGGATGACAGTGGAAGAGGTCATGTACATATGCATGTTGCAGTATTGATAGGTCATGTACACACACATGTTGCAGTACAAATAGGTCACATACATGTTGACATATTGATTATGTCTACAAGTTGGGTCTTGTAATTGTAGGCTAGGTATTGCATGAGAGTTGGTTCTCTTTTAGAGTTGTTTCTCTTTTGAGTTGGTGTTGATAAAAACCCGATATTGTAGTCTCCTATAACACATAATAAAATATTTTACACATATATCCAGTGTTCCTTGTGTTCTTTATTGTGACAATGCATATTTTGATTAATTGGGTTGGTTGTCATTGATGTCAACCCTTGAAGAAAGTCTGGTAGCCACAATAGTATGGTTAATGGACTTACATTTGTTTGATGTATAATTATATGAAGATTAGTATATTTTCAAGTAATAATATTCTATATAGTTAGTACATGTCATACCATTTCCGTTGATATGTGGAACCTCACATAACTCCTCACGGTTAGAGATTTATGGCCTTGTGAAGTTGGAGAACCCTCATGAGTTATCTAAAATCTCCTAGAAGAATTTGACTAGTCAAGTGGGTGAAATTAGGAGTTAATTATGGGTTAAGTTGTTGCAATAAGAAAATAATTAAAAATAAATTAGTTGTAACTAGAAGTGGGGAGTTTACTATTTATGGATAAAATGGTTATAAGTGGACAAGTGGTTAGAAGTGGGTTAGCCCTAAAAAGAAGGAAGCTAGAAGTCTCCATGCGATATGGTTATGGGAGTTTGATATTTTTCCCTAGAGAGGGTGTTGGTTGTATGGAACTTATGGTATGAACTAGATCTACAGAAATAAAACACTGGTATATTGGTTTTATTAAGTGAATTATCTTGTTGGTTCAAGTGTTGAGACATAGTTGTATTTCTTGGTACATGGTTGAGGGTTTTTGTTGTGAAGTGATCGTGAAGTTGTTTGTATGGTGTGAGGTTGCATGTCAGTAATAGTTTGATGTATAGTCCATTTGAGGATTATTACACTTGTTCATGATTGTACACACATGTATGGAACATGACTAGAGAGACATAGATGCATTTGGTTAAGGAATGTATAAGATCATTTATGCATAGGGTACAAATATAGATAAGACAAAGTGACAGGTTGTAGGTTGATGTGACAAATGTAGAAAAGTGTTTGAAGTTTTAGAAAAGGTGAAAAAACTAGTTTTATGAAGGTGTACGTACATTGTAGTATAGACAGGCCGTGTACATATGCAGGTTGTAGTATAGACAGGGTGTAGACATATGCAGGCTGCAACATATACATGTCACATACTTGTTGGGTTTTGTTGGTACATGTTGATTATAGGAACAAGTTGGTTACAGGTTCTTGGTACAGGGTGGTACAAGTTTACAGTGGTATATCTCACACTGACAATATGGCAATGGTTTCATCATTTGGCACTTATATTTTAGGGTGGCAGGATGGGGCAAGGATAGGTGGTTGTAGCCACGTTCCGGTTATAGTTGGAGAACATAGGGGGCTGTAGCCTCCTTCTGGTTCTAGCCATATAATTGGGTAGTTAGAGATTCCCTTAAGTTGTAGCCTAAAAATATAGTGGGTTGGAACCTCCTTCTAGTTGTAGTTGGAGAACAGAGGAATTTGGTGCTTCCAATGAACGTAATTCTTAAAGACATATAAGAAAAAACATTTTGTGGTTTTCTCCCACACTGGGTTTCCACGTAAAAATACTCTTGTACTATGTATGTGTATGATTTTTCATTATTCATGGTTTATTTACTCTGCACTTGTTGAATGATAATTATATATGGATCATAAAGATAAATAACACTTACATACTTTGGTTAAAAGGATTGAAAATCTCTATTACTAATTCACCCCCCCTCTTAGTAATCCAACAATTGGTATGAGAGAAGGTTCCTTCAGAAATCAGTTTAACCACTGAAAGGTATATCATGGAGAGAAATAATCTATATAAAAATGGAATACCATAGTTTGATTGACAAAACGATGCATTCTGGAGAAGAAGGATGAAAACATATGTACAAGCACATGGATTTGAGGTTTGGAAATCAATTTTAGATGGATATAAAGATCCAACAGTTCCACCAACAAATGAAATGGAAGGAAACTCAGCCTAAATAATTCAAAAGCCAAAAATTCTCTTTTGAATGGTCTTGGGGATTCAATATATGTCAAATTTATGCATTGCATCTCCACAAAGGAAATTTGGGACAAACTTTAGAATGTTTATGAAGGAGATGAAAAATTCAAGGCAACAAAGCTTCAAACTTACAAAGGTCAATTTCAATAACTAAAGATGAAGGAAGATGAGAATATTGCAACTTACTTCTTGTGATTTGATGAAATAGTGAATGCAATAAGAGGATTATGAGAAGAAGTTGATGAATCTATAATTTCTCAAAAGGTACTAAGATATCTTCCAATGAGATTTGATCATAAGATATCAACACTAGAAGAAAGAAAATATCTAGATTCAATAAGAACGAATGAACTACATGGAATTTTCACAACCCATGAAATGAGAACTGAACAAGAGAATCCAATTACAAAATAAGTAACATGCAAAGAATCCAAGAAGTCAAATAAAAATTCAAAAGAAGATAGAAGTAGTAGTGACATATCAAAAGACAATGAAGAAGTAGCCAACTTTGTAAGAAGACTGAAAAAGGGAATCGATGGAAAATATAGAGGTAAGATTTAATTAATTTGTTTTAATTGTGATGGTATTGGTCATTTTTCTAACAAATGTTCCCATAAGAAAAAGAAAATAAATGAGGAATATGATTCAAATAGAAAACAAATGTACAAAGGCAAGAAAACCAAAAAGAAATTCTTCATAAAAATCTTTTGCACAAAAGAAGATAACATCTCATTAGACGAAGATGAAGATAGTGGAAGTGAGACAGAAAGGGTTCTATTCATGGCAGTAGAATACTCCGATGAAGAAGGCACTGAAGAAGAATATGAAGAGGAATTAGTTGACTACATAGAAGAATTAATAAGTGCCATAGAAATTATAAAAAGGGAAAATAAGAAGAACAAGTCACTACAAACAGAACTAAAACAAAAAGAGGAATCTCAAAGTTCCAAATCTGAAGAACTAAAAAATATGATCACCAAATTAAAAATTCAAGTTGAAGAAGACAAAATAATTGAAGAATCACTCAAAGAACGGTTAGAAGAAACAGAGATGATCATTGGAAATTTGGAAGCAGAGATTGTCACATTGAGAAAATATCTTCAAAAGAAAAACATGCAGAACAACTCAAACGTTTTAGATGATATTATTAGTAGTCAAAGAAAAAAATCATGACAAGTACGGACTTGGATATAATCTTACATAAAAGGGACCAAGCTCCAAAACAAAAAATCAAGAAACATGTCCAAGAAGATATGAAAAGACAATCAAAGGAGACAAGAAGTTTTAAATGGAAGATCACAAGGACACTCCTCCACCCAAAAGATTCAGATTTCAGAATCAACGACAACCATAAACAAGTAGGACTCAAGAAGATGAAGGATTCAAAAGAGTGATGTCTTTAAGAAGATGTTCAACTACTTGGTATCAAACTATATTTTGGGGTTTATGTTATGCATGTAATAATTTTGGACATAAATTTTTAAATTGCAGGGAAAATAGAAGAAACAAAAACAACTTTGAAAGTCATGCACAAAATGGTTATCCAAGAAGGCCTAGTTAAACACAAAGAACAAGATACAACAAGTTTTAATCCTTGAGCACCAAAGTGTATGCTACAAGTGCAAAAAATTTGGACACATGGACAAATATTGTAGAATGAAAATCCCTCCTAGAGAATCACATACATGAACCTCAATAGAGAGTATGGATAAGAAAGAAAAAATAGTATAACAATCAAGAATGCACACTCGGTCTACAAGCTAAACACAAGAAACATGGTTGGTATGTTGACTTTGGCTGCTCAAAGCACATCACAGATGATGAGTACATGTTTCTAACATTGAGAAAGGAAATATATGGATCAATGGCTTTTGGAAATGGTGACTCTGCTAGAATCATTGGAAGAGACAGACAGAATTGGAAACAAGGATACCAAGGAAGAAAATGTTCTACTAGTGGAATATATGAAGCATAATATTCTAAGTGTAAGTCAAATGTGTGACCAAGGTCACAAACTTGTGTTTGATTCATTGAAGGTATAGATAAAAAAACCAGGTTCGGGAATATTGGTTGCAACAATTGTAAAAAATTCAAGAAACATATATGTATTAAGTGAAATTGGAAATGAAAAGTGTTGTATATGAAAAGAAGGTGAAGTTTTCTATGGAATAGAAGGATGGGTCACATAAATTTTGACAACCTAGTCAAAGTAGGAAAAAAGGAATCAGTCAAAGAAATTCCCTAGACCACAAATACAACCAACACTTTATGCAAGCATTGTCGACAAGGAAAGAAAACAAAGACCAGATTCAAATCAAAGAAATACTCTACAACAAAACCACTGGAAATTGTGAATACTTATCTAGTTGGACCAAATAGAAAAAATGGTTTAAAAGGTGAGAAATATTTTATGTTATTGGTTGATGATTATATAAGGATGATTGCAGTTTTTTTTCTCAGGAAGAAGTCCAAAGAATTCAGGAAATTAAAGGTATACAAGGAAATGGTTGAAAATGAAATGGATTCAAAGATCAAATATTTGATATCTGATAATGGAGGATATTTTACTTCAAAGTAATTTATGGATTTCTACAGCAAGCATGGAATAAAAAGGTGATTCTTAGCTGCTAGGAAACCTCAATAGAATAGAGTTGTTGAAAGGAAGAACATGATAGTACATGAAATGACTCTAACAATATTAATGGATTCCATGTTGACAAATGTATTTTGAGAACATGAAGTGCATACAACAATTCACATCCAAAACAAAATAATTCTCAGAAACAAAAATGATAAAACTCCCTATGAGCTATGGAAAGGAAGACCAACGAATGTGAAACACTTCATAGTTTTTGGAAGCAAGTGCTAGATCAGAAGAGAAGATGGAAGTGTTGGAGTTACTTCACACACACCTCTTATTTTTTCCCTAAGGTTTTTCCTATGTTTATTAGTCATTATTCAATACCCTATATTTTAGGAATAATATTCCTCTAGGGATAATATTCTCTTCATTTTTCACTTCAGTTTGATCAGTTGATTGGAATTTAGATGCTACATTGGGATTATCACCATACAACATTGGGATCATCACCAACTAATGTGAATTTTCCTTGGGATCATCACTATACTAGTGCATTACTCATGATTCCCTGATATCATCCTCACTTCACTCTGTTTTAGTCAGTTAATTGAAGACTAATATACTAATTAACTCAGCTAGGTGGCAGTGCACTCCCGTAACTGCCCGAGAGACTAGACTAGGTGCCAGTTTACTCCCGTAATTGTTGGTGTGTGTATATATCACTCTACACCACCACTATGGTGCATTGGATTCTCCTCCAGTGTGCATTGGTTGAGTTATATAGAGTATATCATGTGTAAATTATCATTCATTCATTTGGTTAATGAGAATTCTTCCATTCTTTCTCTCTTGCTGTTTTTTTATTATATTTTCTCTGCAATTATGTATGTCAATTCCTAGCTAGATATATGTTGTGCAGTTTAAACACATTTACATGGTATTATATGTGAAATACTTCTAGGGAAAAGACACACCAAATTATTTTTGCAGGTACCGAAGATTGAAGATAATGGAAAAATGGAATTTCAAAAGGAATTTATTCTTACACCTTACGATTTCTTTGCATTCAAGGAGAATATGGTCATGCATATTTGAAGCACAGGATTGTACAGGTTAACCATGAACAAAGAGACAAAACCAAGATCAACCATAGAAAAATAAAATTATCTAAATCGAATGGATGAAGCATTCAAAACAATATGCAGTCTCATTTCTTTTGAACTTCTCATTCACATATTATCCTATAAAACCCCCAATGAAGCCTAGACCACCATGGAAGGGATTGTTTTCAAATAGGATGAGATGAGGGGACAAATTCTCAAGGTGGAATTTCTCACATTGGATCCAAAAATCTTTGACAATCTCCAATATTTCTTTACCAAATATAAGGTTTTGTTGTCACAACTCAAGGCTTGTGGGGTTGATAAATCTAACGAGGAGAAAAAAATGGTTCTCACCATTCTGTTCAAACTTGGTCCAAAATACTCAATGTTCATATCCACATTTCATTTAGTTATACTCAACTCTGTATCTACCTAGAAGATGCCCTCTCTTGAGGTCTTTATCGAGTCTCTGACACAAGAGAAGAGCAAGCTCATCAATATGGGAGAAATCAAAGGCCCAAAGGCGCATGCACTTACTATGAAATATGGAAATGATCATCAATATCATAAATCTAAAGATAAATACAAAATGAAATCACATGAAAATACGAAGAAGGAAGGGTACTCAAAACCCTTTAACGATGCCTCCAAATCCAAAGGTGGAAAGGGGAGAAAAGGGGATAAATTCTCTTACTTCCATAAAGGATTCCATCCAAAATTTGCATGTATGCAAAAATATATAGATAAAGTGACCCAAATACTTCATCAAAACAACCTTGGAGATTTCATCCCTGAGGGTGCCAAGAAGAAGAAGCCAAAAGAACAAAATCCCAAGAAAGGAAATTCTATCCATGCTTTGATTGCCATCAACTCATCTCAAGATGCTTGGATAGTATATTTAGGAGAATCACACTACATGGCTGCCAAAAAAGAATTCTATTCTTCATTAGATTCATACAAATTTCCTCTTATTCTGATGTGGGACAACTCTCTAGTCAAGGTCACCGACAAAGGAAGGATTGAACTCACAAATGGAAGCTTTGAGAATGTGTTGCACATTCCCAAAATTTCTGTCAATATTTTATCCATGTATCAGATGACTAACTCTAGCACTAGAAAGAGAGTCATATTCACACCTGATGTAGTGTATAACTATGACATGCAAACTAATTCTAGGGTTGATACCAGTGAGGTAAATCATCAATCTAGACTTTACACATTTTTTGAATTTATTGAACTAGATTATGCATTACTGCTTACCCATGCTGACGAAAGTAGTAGGATATGGCACGAAAGGTACAAGAATTTAAATTTCATGTATATGTAACATATTAACAAGGAGGGAATGGTTGGTGGTCTACCCTAAATCCACTTCTCCAAAGGAATTTCTAAGGGATGTGTTCTTGGAAAACACCCTCAAGAGAAATTCAACAAAGAAAAGACTTGGAGAGATTCCTGTCCTTTAGATCTGATACATAGTGACCTGATGTGCCATTTTCCGCATCCATCAATCAAAAAAACAAGGTGCATTCTCATTTTTTTTTATGATTTATCATGCTTCACATGGATTTTCTTTCTTAAGGAAAAATCAAAGGTCTTTCAACACCTCAAAGATTTCAAATCACTTGTTGAGACACAGTCAGGAAAGAAAATTAAAATCCTCTGAACTGATAATGGGGCAGAGTATGTCAACCATGAGATCCATACTATTTTTCAGGAGGTATGGATTTAGTTGTAGTGCACAGTTCCCTATACTCCACAACAAAACGAAGTTGTTGAACGAAAAAATGGATCTCTAAAAGAGATGAGATCTTGCATGCTACATGCAAAGTCACTTCCACAAATATTATGGGCCAAAGAAATTAATTGTGAAAACTACATCCAAAACAAATATCTCCATAGATATGTCAAGGATAAGAACCCCTATGAGGCTTGTCATTCTCTCAAACCAAAAGTGACCCAATTTCGCATTTTTGGTTCACGTGCATGGGCCAATATTCCCTCTGAGAAGAGGAAGACACTTGATCCATGGAGTACAAAGTGTATCTTTGTTGGATACCCCAACTGTGTGAAGGGATATAGACTTATTGATATTTCCTCGGACCATCTCATCATTGAACGAAGTGTCCAATTCGAGGAAAGTGTCTTGCATGTACCTCAACATCTGCATGCAGACACCTTTATTCTTCCACCTGTAAGATATGAACATGCACATGTTGAATATTCTTCAGATGAGAGTTTCAATTCAGAGGATTCAAATGATGTAGATACAATGTCAGTACAGTTAGATGCAGATTCAGTGCATGAAGATGCATATGTAGAGCCAGATATGAGGCCCAAGTGGGCTCAGACTACTCCTCAGGGTGGAGGGGATTTTATTGGTGATCTAGCTAATACTAGGAGGACTCGATTTGATTTCGAGGAGCCTCCTGTTTCACTCACTGCCATTGAACCATTTCCACCCAGGAATATTTTCTTGGTTCAGTATTTAGATCCATAGTCTTATGTCAAGGCTACTAGAAATCCCTTTTGGGAATCCTCCATGCAAGAGGAGTACAACTCCCTTCTCGAGAACTAGACTTAGGATCTAGTTCCCCTTCCTTCTAGAAGGAAACTTGTTAGGTGCAGATGGGTCTATAGGACCAAGAGTGCAACAGATGGAAAGATTAGTAGATACAAAGCCATAATTGTTTCTAAAGGCTTTTAGTAGGTGCATGCTGATGTAGGAGCATCACCTTCAAAGTCAAAATGAAAGCATGGAGGCAAAGGAGCGACATCTCAGCAATGACAGAGATTTAAATCAGAAATTAACTCATAATTAAATCGGTTTGTTGAGATATTTTGTAAACAACATTTTAAATATGTAACTTGTTTGTAAAGTCTTACGGGCTGTAAGGGATTGTAGATATGGAGTGTTGACTCTTATCTAGCAATAACTGTTAGTTCTTGTAATAGGATAGATTATGTAACCACTATGAGTTGATAGGACAGGTTGTAGAAAGGATGAGAGAGATCGTGGAGCTAGGTCCTTAGATAGTTGTTGTTGCATTGTAATAGAACAAACAAAGTAGAAAGAATGAGATAAATATCAGATAGATCAGTGGAGCAGAGTAGAGTAGAAGAAAGACTATGTAATTTGTTTTCATGAATGAATAGAACAGATAGAATTGTCCCAAATCCTTGGACTGTGTTCATTTGATGTATGGATGAATGAATGTGATATTCTGTGTGTATGCTTATTTTCAGTTTGTTCATGTATGATTGTTTGAGAGATTGAATGTATGAGTTCGTGATGAAACCAGATGAGTTTCAATTGTTTCTCTTTTGACACTCATATGAAAGGTGTGCATATTGAACGCAAGGAGAATGTTGACTGAGTCTCGAAGTGACTCAGATAAGTTCAGAGAGAACAAAGGAAACTTAGACCAGGTGCAAGGTGTGAACAACGTCGAGAAGATACCAAGTGTCGAAGAACTCAAAATAGAGAACGCCAGGTGGGCGAGAATAATTTATTTTCAAGAAATCCTTCGAAATGAGTTATCAAAATCATAATAATGCAAGGTGTGCGTAGGAAATTGAAATCCGTTTAAGGACAAATATCATAAGGGATATCACTTTTCATAAAGTGTTAGAGAGAGCCAATAGTCAGACTCGTAGGAGGAGAAAACGTTTTAAACCTTTGAACACTTAGAAAATCTTCTAAGTCACAGAGAACTCATAAGATTAGGAGGAGGAGTGACAGTGGTCATTGTATCACTGTGAAAAAGATCAACAATCACTTGATCAAAGTAAAGTTCACAAGCCTTAGCGCTTCACACATAGGGGAGAGAGAAAACTCACAAGTGTTGAGAATTGAGATTTTCGGAGCCTGAAGAGTTGGAGATCCGAAATAGAATCTCAGTAGCCCAATCAAAAGGAACAGATCTGAACAATCATATTGTTCAGGTAAAACTCCAAGTGTCAGATCGCCCAAGTAAATTTGAGCCATCATATATCGTGAGTCCGGGAGGAGGCAAGTTTGAACTTTCATATTTTTGAAGCGCGGAAAGCTGGAGAGCCGGAGCAAATCTGAACCATTGGATCTAGGAGGAAACGTGTCGACAGATCAAAAGATCCTAAGGAAGGCAAGTTTGAAGTGTTAAAACACCTAAATCCTGAAGAGACAAAGAGTCGAAAGTCAACGATCTATAAGTGGCCACTTGGCAGTAGATCACAAGTTCTGGGTAAAGTTGTTATGGAGTTTCGGTTAAGAGCTGAGACTGTCGAAATCTGAAGACCCGAAGTGATTCAGAGGTGTTGGATATAGGAGAGACATGGAATAGATCCATGCACTCTGGGTAAATTCCTGAAGTAATCCTCAATCGTTATATCAAGAGGACACGCAGAAAAAATATCCATACTTCGTGGGGAGAGAAAAGTTGAGAATTAAAAAGTTCAAAGTCCAGAGATGTGAAGGGATCGCAACCATTGATCCAACGAAGACACGTGTCGGTGGATTTGATCCTTCAGATAAAATACAAACAAGGAAAGGGTTGATTTTTTGAGAAATCCAAAGTCCGGAGTTCTGAATTGATCAACACCATTGATTTCATGGGACATGTGTCCATAGATTGTCAACTCCAAGAAATTGGAGTATCGAAAGATCTGGGCTTGAAATTTCAAAATCCCAAAGTATGGAACTGCAAAGAGATCAAAACCATTGATATAGGAGGGGAAGATATGGCTTGTAGAGTTGAAAGGCACATATATGAACCGTTGATTTAGACATTATCGTCAAGATCGCGAGATCGACGATCCTATAATATTGCGAGGACATGAGTTGCACAAAGTTTAAAATATTGATGGCGGGCCACAATTCAAACCATGGTTTTGTCAGAAGGAAACATGCAAGCTTGAGGATAATTGAGGGCCCAAAAGTAGTTTAACTCCAAACCTCTTGTGGGTGCACCCACAATCGCGTGGTCATAGCCCAAGGTCACATTCAAGAGAGGAATTATCTGAAAATGAGTTATTTCTCAACACCCTGAGATTTCATAGCAGAGTGAAAGGGAAGGTCACAGGTTCTATCGAACCTGCACCAAGGAGCCAAAAAGGGACTGTGTATAGTCACAGAAGGAAACCACCAAGGTTTCAGAGAGTCACTCGACTCAAGAATCAAATATCCAAGACTGGGAGGTCGTGCAACCCTACAGGAGAGTAGGGGGGCTAAATCAGGTGGTATCAGAGTTGATTTTGAGTTTGTTTGTAGACAACAAACAAAATGAGATAGGAGTTAAATTGATATCATTTGTGGTATCAAGAATTTGATTTTTGTTTGTAGGTGATGCAGTGAAATCATTCCACCTAGAATATGTAGAGAGAATGCAGAAATGGAAGAAGAAATGAGGTGACTCTGAATGAGACTGGATGCCATGGAAACAGTGCAAAGAAGAGCACCAGACGCTGGAGATATCTGAGAGTGAAGAAATAGAGGTTGAAGAAAATGTAGCAGAGGATGCTGCACAAGATCTCTTAATAAAATTTGTTTCAAAAATAGGAGCCATAGAAAGGATAAAGGTACCAATGTATGAAGGCAATTTAGAAGTTAAAGAATTGATAGATTGGGTACGTGCTATGGAAAAATACTTAGATTATGAAGATATCGAAGAAGATAATATGGTGAAGCATGTAGTGATAAGAATGAAAGGTTATGCAATGCTATGCTGGGATGAAATGCAAGTCGAACGCAAGAGAAATGGTAAGCAAAAAATTAAAACTAGGATAGGATGGTAGCCAAGCTAAAGGAATTTTTTATCCCAAATGACTATCAAATCAATCTATTTAGAAGATTGAAAAACCCAAGACAAAAAATCTTATTAGTGAAGGAGTACACTGAATTTTTTTATAGAATGAACATCAGGGCTAGACAGAAAGAAAATGAGGATGAAAAGATAGCTAGATATATCAATGGGCTAATATATTAAATCTAATAGGAGATTAGCATGATGTATGTCACTAAAGTAGAGGATGTTTATCAAGCAATATTCAAATATGAATAAAAATTGGCCAGAAAACAAAGCCAAGGAAGCAGAGGATGGAATTCAAGTAGAGGTAAGGGAACTACGAGAGAGAAGTTCTAGAAGAAGAAGAATGAAGTTGAAAAAAAGAATAATCACCATGAGAAGGGTAGAAGTTCTAAAGAAGGACAACATGGTGGAAGAATCTATTTTTCCAGAGGACGTGGAAGAGGAAGAGCCATAGGAGGCGTAGTTAGATTCTATACCTGTGGAAAGAAAGGGTACAAGTCTTGGGAATGTACCGAGAGAAATAATGAAGGAGGAGGTGAAGCACACATCGCTGAACCATAGAAGTAGGTGGAAGCAAAAGAGAAAGAAGGAGGGAAGAACCTCATGATGTGGAAGATTATTCTTAAACCAAAGAAGGAACCAGAGGAAACAGTTCAATGAACAAGTCTGTTCAGAACTGCTTGCAATTCAAAAGACATAGTTTGCAAGGTGATCATAGAAAATGGGAGCACTAACAATTTAGTATCCACAGAGATGGTGGAGAAGCTAGAGTTTAAAAAAAATACACATACAAACCCATACAAGGTATCATGGTTGTATAAAGGACATCAAGTAATGGTAAGTCAACAATGACAAGTTGAATTTAAAATAGGAGGTTACATATATGAAATATTATGTGATGTAATTCCTATGGATGTCTATCATATTTTATTGGCAAGACCATGGTAGTTTGACAGAAAATTTATTCATGATGGAAGAAGGAATACTTGTACCCTAGAAAATAATGGTAGGACACATATGCTGTTACAAATAGAAGACAAAGAGAAAAAGAGGGAAGCTAGTTCAAGTATACTTCTCATGAGCGGGAAGGAACTCTTGAAAGAAGTCAAGGAGGAGAAAGAAATGCAGTTTGTTGTAGTGAGGAAGCCTATAGTTATCCTTACGAGTACTTCTATGGAATATTTTCCTATAGAAATCTAGGAACTATTAAAAAACTTTGTTGAAACAATAGTGGATGAATTACTTCACTCATTGCCACCCATTAGGAGTATAAGCCATCATATTGACCTTATTCCAAGAGCTAGTTTACCAAACAAAGAAACTTATAGGTTGGAACCTAGAGAGAATGAGGAAGTCAAAAATCAATTCTAAGAGTTGTTGGATAAAGGTTTAGTCAAGGAAATCCTAAGCCCATGCGCAATACCAACTGTGTTAAGTCCAAAAAAGGATGGAGGATAGAGAATGTGTACAAATTCTTGAGCCATCAACAAGATAACCATTAGGTACATATTTCCTTTACCAAGAATGGATGATTTGATGGATTCTTTGAGTGGAGAAAGATATTTTTCCAAGATAGACTTGAAGAGTGGATATCATCAAATAATAATTCGAAAGAGAGATGAATGGAAAACAACATGCAAGACAAATGAAGGATTGTTTGAATGGTTGGTCATGCCATTTGGGTTGACAAATGCACCAAGCAAATTTATGAGATTGATGAATTAAGTGTTGAAGGACTTCATAGGGAAATTTGTCATAGTATATATGTTGGACACACCTACCACACTTAGAGGGGGGGTGAATGAGTGTGGGGCTCTTTTTCCCAAAACTTCCCTCTTGCACAAAAA
>ML791796.1:648558-660114 GCA_009831015.1 Picea engelmannii
TCAATCAATCCTTTGACATCAATCAATCACTTGACATCAATCAATGAAATCAATCAATCAAGCCATTGGCATCAATGACAACATGATCCAACAATATATGGATGACATACTAATCTTCAATAAGACAAAGGGGGAATATTTAATACATTTGACATCAGTGATGGAAAAGTTGCAACAAGAGAAGTTGCTGATAAATCTGAAGAAAAGTTCTTTTATGAAGAAGGATCTCATATATTTGGGTTTCATGATCTCTTGAAATGAATTGAATATGGACATAGAGAAGGTAAGAGAAATCAAATAATGGCCATCAGCAAGCAACATATTTGAGGTAATAATTTTTCATGGGTTAGCAAGATTTTATAGAAAGTTTATCAAAAATTTCAGTGCTATATGTGCACCCATGTTGGACACTACGAAGAAGAAACACAAGTCCTTCAGTTGGACAAGGGAAGCTGAAAAAGGTTTCAAAGTGTTCAAGGAGAAGATCACAAAACAACCAATTCCGGTCTTGCCATATTTTGGAAAAAACATTTCAAGTGATATGTGATGCATGTGGATTAGCTATTGGAACAGTGTTGAGTCAGGATAATAGTTGAGTTGCTTATTTTAGTGAGAAACTAAATGACGCCAAGAAGAATTATTCCACATATGAAAAATAATTTTATGCAGTGATTCAAGATTTGAAGAAGTGGATACACTACTTAATTCCCAAAGAATTTTTCCTATATAGTGATAACCAAGCTTTGCAATTTATTACTAGGCAAGAAAAGTTGAATTAGAAACATGCAAAATGGGTAGAATTTATGCAAAATTTAAATTTTGTTATTAAGAACATTGTTGGAACTGCTAACAAAGTCGCAGATGCTTTGAGCAGGAGGAGTTTGATTGTACAAGAATTCCAAGTGGAGACCTTAGGGTTTCAACACCTCAAGGAGATGTACCGAGAAGATACATATTTTAAGGAAGATTACGAGGCTTGCAAGAATCCTTTATCAGGAGACAAAAGCCTGTGGAATGAATATTTGATCCAGGATGGATTATTGTTCAAGGGAAGCCAATTGTGCATACTGAAATGCTCAATGAGAGATAACCTGCTGAAAGAGAAACACAATGGAGGTTTAGCTGGAAATTTTGGTTACGATAAGACATTTGCACAGTTGAGTAATTCATATTATTGGCTAGGCATGAAAGAAGAGGTGAAATTGTTTTTGAAGAAATGCAAAATTTGTCAATATGCAAAAGGAAGACAATAGAACATTGGTTTATATTAGCCATTACCAATTCTGTAGAGGTCGTGGGATGTAATCAGCATGGATTTTGTGTTGGGATTTCCTAGAACTCAAAAAGGGAGTGATTCCATATTTGTTGTGGTAGATAGATTTTAAAAAATGGCACATTTCATACCATGCCAAAAGACAAACGATGTCACACACATAGCTAATTTGTTTTTCAGAGAAGTAGTGAGACTACATGGATGTTGGAGTTACTTCACACACACCTAAGATTTATTTTTCCTAAGGTTATTCCTTGTTTATTAGTCATAATTAGTCATTATCCAGTCTCCTATATATTAGGGGACAATAGTCCACCTAGAGAATATTCTCTTTCAATTGACACTTTAATTTGACTAGTTGAGTTGAGTTAATATGTTGCATTGGTTTTGTCACCATGCAACATTGGGATCATCACCAACTCACTACTCTTTGTTCAGTCAGTTAACTAAAGACTAGTTGACTAGTTAACTCAGCTAGGTGGCAGTTCACTCATGTAACTGCCTGAGAGCCTAGACTAGGTGGCAGTTTACTCTTGTAATTGTTGGTGTGTGTCCAAATAAATCTAGTATGGCATGCATCCCAGGATTCACATGCAGACACTTTTGCATGCACCATGCATGCATCTCAGGAGTCAAAAAGGGAGCCGCACACATCAGATGCCATTTTGATATTTTCTAAGAAACATTTGCATAAACAAATTGGATATTTGAATTCCTCATGGGAAAATATCCAATTTCAAAAAACAAATCGTCTGAAACAGAGTCCAGAAAGTGAAGTTATGATCATTTTAAAATCAACAAAATTTCAATGTTTTTCCGGAAACAGCCGTACGGTTTTCAAAGTTTCATCCAAGGATTATTTTGATATTATTCATTACAAGAAGATAAAGTGGATATGTGTGGAAATATCAATGATGCATACACTTCATCAGATTCGTGCAGACATCTACATCTTTAACAAAATATTCAAAGAGCACAAACTTGCACAGTTTTGAGGTCTTCTTGGAGTGAAGGACATGGTTTCTTAGCAACTGTCTTTCGTTCCTTCTCATTTTTTATTTTATGCATTGTAATTTGAGGGGGGTGTTTCTTTCCATGATGTTTTCCCTCTTTCCTCATTTAGTTCAATGTATATTTTGTATTTGGGTACCTAACATGGCCTCATAGCCAAGACCCATTCTTTATTTTCACCATAGTGATGTTCAGGGGGGGTGTTGGAGTTACTTCATAGACACCTAGGATTTGTTTTTCCTAAGTTTATTCCTTGTTTATTAGTCATAATTAGTCATTATCTAGTCTCCTATATTTTAGGGGAGAATATTACACCTAGATAATATTCTCTTTCAGTTGACACTTCAGTTTGACTAGTTGAGTTGAGTTGAGTTTAGATGTTGCATTGGTTTTATCACCATGCAACATTGAGAGCATCACCAACTCACTACTCTTTGTTCAGTTAGTTAACTGAAGACTAGTTGACTAGTTAACTCATCTAGGTGGCAGTTCACTCTCGTAACTGCCTAAGAGATTAGACTAGGTGGCAGTTTACTCTTGTAACTACTGGTGTGTGTCCAGATCAATCTAGAACACCACTATGGCTCATTAGTTACTCATGTATCCTATATCTATTGTAAATTATTCACTCTTTGAGTGTGGAATATGGTTAATGAGAATTTTTCCATTGTTTCTCTCTTGCTTCTTCTTTCTCATTTTCTCTCTGTAAATGTGTGCAGTATTTTCTAGCTAGATCTATTATGTGCAGGTTCAACACATTTACAATTGATTTCCAAGGAGCATAGTCTCAGAAAGGGACACCAAATTTTTAGGACACTTTTGGAGGACTCTATGGAAGAGGATAGGGAAATGTTTTTCCTTTAGTTCAACATATCACCCTCAGGAAGATGGATAGAATGAAGTAGTAAACATGAGTCTGTGACACTTGTTAAGAAGTTTAGTCACTGAGCAAGGTCATCAATGGGATCATATTCTGGCACAAGGAAAATTTTCATTCAACAATTCAGTGAACAATAGCACAATGAAAAGTCCATTTGAAATTGTGTATGGTATACAACCAAGAGGGATTACAAAGTTGAGAGATCTGAATCAATATGAGTTCAGAAGTGTTGGAGCAGAGGATTTTACAACAGAGATGTAGAAACTCCATGACAGAGTTAGAGAATAGCTACATAACAATAGCCAAAAATATAAGAGAAGGGTTGATCGAAAGACGAGAGAAGTTCAATTCGAAGTTGAAGATGAAGTTTTAGCTCATTTGAGAAAAGAAAGTTTTCCAAGGGGAACATATAACAAATTGAAGATGAAGAAGATAAGGCCATGCATGATTCTCATAAAATTCGCAGCCAATGCTTATGAAATCGAGTTGCTAGACAATGTTGGGATATTGTTGATATTCAATGTTCTAGACTTGTATCCTTACATAAGAGATGAGGCAAGAGAATCAAATGATTAGAAAGAAGTTCAGTGGGAAGAGAAATTACCCATATCAGAAAAACCTCATATGGAGAAAATCATTGAACAAAGAGATGGAAGGAAGACTAGGAGAAAGACATATCCCGAATACTTAGTAAAGATTTGTTGACGGGCGAAAATGACCTTCCATCAATTGAAAGAACGAGTCCGGTCCGGGGTTGTCTAAATAACCCAAGTTGTTTGGTATAACTCATTCTAACGGGTTTAATGGCTCCGTTGGCCAATCTAAAAGTCCTAGAAGAAACAAATAAAAGAAATAAAGGAGATAACTATTAAATAACCACTTAATATATATCTATATATATATATTATATATATATATATATATATATATATATATATATAACTATTGTAGATAGTATTTAAACAACAGATCTGCCTATCTTATTTATGTGCATGATATACAAGTTGCAAGTTTTAATCTAAACTCACGAAAATCTATGTGAATATGGTTTCTTTAACAAAAGTAGATAAAGCAAGCACATAAGTTATTTTTGTTTTCTCTTTATTAATATAAGATTAAAAGAAAAATATACTATGAAACAGGAGTGTGTGGACGGTCAAAGCCATACCATATATTAGAGTTTTGAAGACAAACAAACGACAAAAAGAAATAAACTAACCTATTAATGAGTTAATCGGCATGCATCCAACATCTGTATGATTATAGAATATCCAACCATCCTGTCCAAGAGATAAACCTGCAATGAACCTTGAAACTGTTTGGAATAAATGCAAAACAATATATTGACTATTGAATTTTAATGAAAGAATGATGAGATGCAAATAATTGTTGTGATATTTGTGATTGCAAGCAATTACATTTAAGATAAATCTAACTGTAACAACATTCTTTTAATCATTCAACAAAATTAAAGAAAAATCTTATCATTTGGGTTGAACGAATGATCACTCTTTTCAATATCTGAAGCATCAAAATGTGGATGATATTTTAAATAAATTATCCCAATGTCATAATAAATTGTAAAGACAAAAGCTATCAAAAACTATTTATTTATCAGGATAAACAAACCATAAACGAAAACAACATTTATGGAGAGCTAAATCTGAAATGTAAATATATGTTCCATCCAAATTTGTGAATAAATTGTCCACCTTCAGCCCCAGGCCCAGATGCCATGATTACAAAAAATATGAGTATTTAAAGGGTTTAGAAAAGCTAATTGTATTATCTTGTGGGATAAGATTAAATCTCCACAATGATCTGCTGATTACAAAATAGGGGGCAATATAACCACTCCATATCACACTAAATCTCTAAAAATTAAAAAAAAGGTGTTCCTGTTTACACAAAAAAATGAGCCACGGATATGGCTAATAAGCCCAAAAATGATTCATATCATTTGGTTACCATAAACTGCCAGATATCCTAAAAGAAAAGGATGAAATAAAGAAATTCAGATATACATTTAACCAATATCTTCCAAATTTTGAATAAGAATAGACTGGCTATCTGTTGATTCTATAGCTAGTCTTATTTTAGAAATAAAATCTAATTTATTCTATAAACAAAGATGTAACACAATTTAAGATAAAATCAAATCTTTACCTTTAACTGGAAACTCAATTCGATTCACAGGATCTCAGAATTAACCATTGTTGTTACACTCTCGACATTCTTTACTATTATGTTCCTAGTCATTTTCAAATGTTTGCCTTGTCTCTGAACAATGGACTTTAGCCTATGATTTTCATCCATTAGTGAATTGACCTGAACAATGAGGGTTTTGATTTGTGATTGTAAAATGGGCATGTCTATATAATATTTATCAATCCATAATAAACAAATTTCACACTATGAATCTGTGATAGCCGTTTGAGAATACCCACGGTCGTGTGCCAGAACGTTTTCACTGTTGCCTATGGGTTTCTTATCAAACTTGATACCTATAAATCCTTGACTGTGCTTCAGGCAGGGTGGAAAATTATCTACGAAATTGTAAGCCTGGTTGAGATCTGGTTTGGGGGAAGGAGGGCCTTCTTCGGCCAAGAATCTCTCAATCTCTGAATTAGAGCTCTCATGGATCTCAATCATTTTGATTGAGCTCACATGATAGTTTGGTTTATTTCATAGTTTCCTTGAGATTAACCTACCTACCTTTTTATTTTTAAACCCTAAATCCATGTCACCTTTAGATGGTTTACACATAGGCCTGTTTGCATTCTTAGCAGAGGCATTAGGATGGGTGCGTTTTTCATGGCTCTGCTCAACATCTTTTTGGTCAGGTATGGGCTCACTGAGGGTGGTCGTAACACAAGCTTCTGTATATGAAGGAACTACTCTATCAGTGCTAATGACTATGATTTATTCTATCATGGGTTTATCAACCTCTACAGTGTTGGATGTAACGAAACCATTTCGGGTTAGGAAGGTATTCCAATAATCATTTTGTAACTTCAATTGATGAACCAACAATATCTTTATCAAACTGCGATGAAACAAGTTGGAATTCAAATATTGTCTCTTATACCTTTTCACCATTTTATACCGGCTTCTCAACAGATAGTAGGGCATATTTAACTGAAACCCGATGAAATTCATCAACAAATGTATGTGATATAGGAAAACAAAACCAAAGTGTCCCTCGCATGTCACAAATTGTCTTAGGATTGCTAGCAAACCATGCCACTAGGTTTTCAACAAGGAAACATGCATACCTTTATCACAACAGTTGATTTTCCTAGATGTGAAGAACATGCTCCATGGAGCCTCCTCAATCTTGGCATTTTTAAACCATTTCTTCCCACTCAATGGAAGACTTGTTGCTTGACCTAAAAATTCCTCTGTGACCTCAACCCAAATGTCTCCTACCTTGGTTCAGCATCCATCAAAAGAAAGGGAAAATTCCTAAGTGGTTCGCAAGTTAAAACCCTAAAATTTCTCAAGAAAAACAAGCCATCCTTGACCCTTAAGGTCCTCCCTTGCATCATCACACAGGAGAAGGGTTTGTGAGACATTGGGTTCAATCCTGAAGATCAGGGCCATGAGGATTCGAAAGGAAGACAATAAAACATAGTGAGTATGGAAGGCTTCTAGGAGAAGACCAGAGCGATATTTCAGACCCAAAACTCATCAACACCCTAGCGCATATGAACAGAGGTTCTTGAATACCAAATAAGAAGAGTTTTGTGAAATGAATGCCAGGAGTACATGTGAAACCCGAGACTTAGCTCGAATTGATGGGCTTATCATTGTCAGACTACCACCTCCCACAGGTTATAGGCCATGACCAGGTTCATTAAAACTATATCATTGCACAATAAGGTGGGGTTGATTTCTAAAGTTTTAGGAGAGGAAAAATTTTGTAAACCAAAGTGTAGTGACAAGGATAGTCATGACCAAGAGCCACAAAATGTATATCATGGTTTAAATTAAATGGATACTTGGTGTTTCAAATAACAATTCAAAGCATGCTTCACAACTTAGGAGTCAATAAAGAAGATGAGCTTCATAGCAGGAAATAAAAACCTTTATTAACAAAAACTGTAGAGCCATCCACCTTTCATAAGCTTTAGATAAAGCGGTAATACAATCATAGTTTTTAATGCTTCGTTCATGCTTTCAGTCATGAACAAAGCATGAAATTCAAAACACTAGGAATAACCGAAAGATCATATTTCCAGTTTCAAAAATTTCTTATGAAAAACAATAATTGTATGACCCCCGGTAGGCAGCTACATAATTTATTATTTGATGCTTTAAAAAGTTGAAAATATGTAGGGATGCCAACAAGTGGAAAGATCATCCAATGGAAGATGCAAGTTGGGTCATAGAACTTGATATTTTGAAGCATGGAAAGACAATGCAGGAGCTCATGGACAAGATTCCATGACAATTTTAACCAGAGGAGTATGATGCAGGAGCATTGCCTTGAAAGTCAAAACACAAGTTTGGAGGCAACGGAATGACATCTCAACAATGACAGAGTTTCAAATCGAAAATTAAATCATAATTAAATCAGGTTGTTGAGATAATTTTTAAACAACATTTTAATTATGTAACTTGTTTGTAAAGTCTTACGGACTGTAAGAGATTGCAGATATGGATTGTTGACTCTTATCTGGCAATAACTGTTAGTTATTGTAATAGGATAGATTAGGTAACTGCTATGAGTTGATAGGATAGGTTGCAGACAGGATGAGAGAGCTCGTGAAGCCAGGTCCTTAGATAGTTGTTGTTGCATTGTAATATAATAGACAAAGTAGAAATAATGAGATAGAGATCAGAGAGAACAGTAGAGTAGAGTAGAGTAGAAGAAAGACTATGTAATTTGTTTTCATGAATGAATAGAACAGAGATAATTGTCCCAAATCCTTGGATTGTGTTCATTTGATGTATGGATGAATGAATGTGATATTCTTTGTGTATGATTATTTTTAGTTCGTTCATGTATGATTGTTCGAGAGATTGAATGTATGAGTTTGCAACAAAACTGGATGAGTTTCAATTATTTCTCTTTTGACACTCGTATAAAATGTGTGCGTCTCGAACGCAAGGAGTGCATCGACTGAGTCTCGGAGTGACTCAGACAATTTCATAGAGAACAAAGGAAACTTATATCAGGTGCAAGGTGTGCACAACGTTGAGAAGCGACCAAGCATTGAAGAACCCAAAACAGAGAACGCCAAGTGGGCGAGAATAATTTATTTTCAACAAATCCTTCGAACTGAGTTATCGAAATCTCAATAACACAAGGTGTGCGTACGAAATCAAAATCCATTTAAGGACAAAGCTCAGAAGGGATAGAACTTTCCATAAAGTGTCAGAGAGAGCTGATAGTCGGACTCATAGGAGGAGCAAAGGTTTGAAACCTTTGAACACTTAGAAAATATTCTAAGTCACAGAGAACTCAGAAGCTCAGGAGGAGGAGTGACAGTGTTCATTGGATCACTGTGAAAAATATCAACAACAGTTTGATCAGAGTGAAGTGCACAAGCCTTAGTGCTTGGCACACAGGGGAGAGAGAAAAATCACAAGAGTTGAGAACTGAGATTTCTGGAGCTGAAAGAGCTGTATATCTGAAATAGAATCTCAGTTGCCCGATCAACAGGATTAGATCTAAACCATTAGATTGTTTGGGGAAAACTCCAAGCATTGGGTCACCCACGTAAATCTGAGACGTCAGATACCATGAGTTTGGGAGGAGGCGAGTTTGAACTTTGATATTTCCAAAGTGTGGAGAGTTGGAGCCAATCTAGACCGTTGTATCCATAAGGAAACATGTTGATAGATCAAAAGATCCATAGGAAGGAAAGTTTGAAGTGTTGAAACACTCGAAGCCCGAAAATCCAAAGAGACAAGAGTCGTTGATATATAAGTGTCCACTTGGCAGTAGATCATGAGTTTCAGGTAAAGTTGTTGTGGAGATTCGGTTAAGAACTCAGACTGTCAAACCCCGAAGACTTGAAGTGATTCAAATCCATCATATCTATGAGATACGTGGCATATATCCATCCACTTCGAGTAAAGTCTCGAAATAATCCTTGATCATTATATCAAGAGGACACATGGTAGAAATATGCATACTTCGCGGGGAGAGAAAAGTTGAGAATTAAAAAGTCCAAAGTCTGGAGATGCAAAGGGATCATAGCCGTTGTTCCAACGAGGACATGTGTTAGTGGATCTGAGCCTTTGGATAAAAGCCAAACAAGGAAAGGGTTAAATTTTTGAGAACTCCAGAGTCTGGAGTTCAAAGTGATCAACACCATTGATTTCATGGGACATGTGTCCATAGATTGTCAACTACGGGAAAATGGAGTAACGAAAGAGCTGGGGTTGAGATTTCAAAATCTCGTAGTCCAGAACTGCGAAGAGATCACAGTCATTGATCTAGGAGGGGAAGATCATGTCTTTAGAGTGAAAAGGCACAAATTTGAACCATCGATTCAGATGTTATCGTCAATATCACGATATTGCTGATCCTATAACATTGCGGGGATAAGAGTTGCACGTAGTATATCATATTGAGGGTGGGCCACAATTCAAACCATGGTTTTGTCAGAAGGACACATGGAAGCTTGAGGATAATTGTGGGCCCAAGAGTAGTTTAACTCCAATCCACTTGTGAGTGTGCCCACAATACCGTGGTCATCGCCTAAAGTCACATTCAAGAGAGGGCTTATATGAAAATGAGCTATTTCTGAGCACTCTGAGATTTAGCAGCAGAGCAAAAGGGAAGGTTGTAGTCTCTATCAGACCTACACCAAGGAGTTGAAAAGGGATTGTGTATAGTCATAGAAGGAAACCACCAAGGTTTTATAGAGTCACTTGACTCAAGAATCGAAGATCCAAGACCGAGAGGTTGCAAAACCCTATGAGAGAGTTGGAGGGTTTCATCACATGGCATTGAATTTGATGAGACCTCCGCTCCAGTAGAGAATATGGATTCTGTAATATCACAAGGCTAAGCCTTGGTTGTAATTATCAATGTAACATGTTTTGTAGGCTAGTGAGTGAAGTAATTATAAGCTGGTAGGATTATGTTTTTATTAGGCCGGAGATCACAAATGCTAAGGCCTGTGGGATTGATTTTGTATATGTAATTATCCATATTATTAATAAAATACATCACTGCATGTAAACCAACCACAAAGAAAGAGTTATGGGGAACTAAGCTCCACTCGGTAGGGAAAGGGATGGGCTTGTGAGTCTAGGAAAGAGCAGCTAAGCTTGAGGGCTTAACGCAAGGGAATATTAAAATGTATTTCCTGAAAAATACTAAAGTTGGGAAATAAACCCAGTTATCCTAAGTTCCTTTAGTAAGAGGAACGAGTTCTAAGTGGGGGAGAAGCGTGCCCATGGAGAGCCAAGTTTCATCCAAAATTCATGCATATTTATGGGGAGGAGTTAACACCATTGTTCTCACCATTATGACGATTGTTCTCACGATGGGGGAGGGGAGTCTGAGGACTCTCACGACATTTCTTACTCTGATCATTCTTACCAGTTGGGTCATTTTTATTTCCCATGAGATCATCCTCAGGATTCTAGCCATCCCTTGAGAATCTCACACATGCACCGTACCATTACATAGCCAAAATCTTTTCCACCATTCTGAAACTTTGTAATTGTTGAGTTGTCCCCTTTCCTTACCCTATTTTTGTGTTTTGGTTTGAATATGCAGGTTTTCAGGCCTGTGAGAAACTCTCTCCAGGTGAGAGTTTTTTAGAGAAGTGATTCCTCCTAGAGGGATTCCAACAGTAGCTACAGAGCTCTAAGAATTCTTGGTTCATCCTATTGTTGAATCCCTGGAAAGGGAAGTGGAGTAGCTGATCAATTGTAGAACAATGAAGGTGTTTACTTCCTAGGGTGGAACATGCATGTGGGGAATGAGAGTCTGTGAGTTTTGGGTGTAAGTAGGATCCTTCCAGTGGGGTGAGCCACTGTTGAGAGTGATGAGCAGTGTGTTCTAAGGCTAGGAGGTTCGTGGAAGGTCTACACATAGTTGATGTACTTCAATTAAAAGATAAGTACCATTTCCAAGTTTAGTTACATGTTGTGTATTTATATATGTTGTTATATTTATGGGTTTTCCTGTGATTATTGCATGTATTCTTTTACTATTATTTCTGCGTTATGTTATGTGTTAGCGGAATGTAAATCATCCGTTAAATTTGTATGTTTTATTGTCTCTTCGCATGAATATGTGTATGAACATAATGTTTATGTATGGTTAAAATTGCATATATATATATATATATATATATATATATATATATATATATATATATATATATATATATATATATATATATATATATATATATATATATAT
>ML791796.1:691792-703570 GCA_009831015.1 Picea engelmannii
TCATGATAAGACAATAATGAGTCATCTATACATTTTTCCAACAATGCATCATATACCAATGGAACCACATCGATCCATCTTCATCTATGCATTCTCATCAAGGACAATACATATTATATTACATAAATCATCAGTCAATCAATCATTTGACATCAATAAATCACTTGAGATCAATCAATTACATCAATCAATCAAACCATTGGCATCAATGACAACATTATCCAACACCCCAAGGGGACACACTTGGACGTATATACCCCTTCTTCAAAATATCTTCAAGTTGCATTTACAACTCCTTCAGTTCTAATGTACTCATCCTATAAGGAGTCATGGATACTAGACTTTCTCCAAGCATTATATTTATAGAGAAATCAATATCTCTTTTAGGGGGTAGTCCTAGGATTTCTTTAAATACATCCTCAAATTCCTTTAGGACTACATAATCTTCAATATTTGACACCTTATCCTTAAGTGTTTCTTCCATATGGGCTGCAAATATTTCACAACCCTTTCTAGAGCACTTCTTTAGCTACAATGTTGATATTTCTCTGACAATTACTTCTCTGGGAATTCCCTAGATTGTCCTTAGGTTCCCTTCCTCATCCAGGAAAGTAAATTCCTTGGTATGAAAATCTAAGACAACATGGTGTTAGTCCAACCAATCCATCCCAATTAGTTATTCATAGGAACCTAAAGGAAATATGTTCAAATATTCATTGTTGTGCATTCCATTCATGCCCATTGGGCCTGACTTAACCTACTCATTAACTTTTATTTGGCTCCGATAGCTAGCTGAACCAACCAAGATTTATGATGCTTCCTTCTTGGTAAATGAAAAATTTCCACCATATTAGGATCTATATAACTATGAATATATTCTGAATCACTTAAAGTTGCAATGGGTTGGTTGTTGATCATACCTTCGACATCAATTATGTGTGATTGAAACTCTTCTTGCTTGTTGTCTAGGGATGCATAGATCCTTGGTACATTTCTACCCATGTCCTTCACTCTTTTAGCTTGTTGTACATTGTGAACAACTCTCACTTTGTCACTTATATGAGGACAATATTTATACATATTATCTTCTTTACAACCCCAACATTGAATAGGTGGCTTCCTTGGCCTTTTCCCACCTGTCTCAATTGTTCTAGTCTTTCTAGAAGCTGGTTGTCTCTATGGACTATTTTTGAAGAATGGTGGCTTATTCTCCTTCTTCCTCCATTCCATCTTGAACTTATTCTTGTCTTTCCAAGATTTTTGGAAAGTTGGCTTTCCCTTGTGTTGATCATATAGGCATTAAGCTCGCCTTATGGTCTCTTCCAATGTTTTGGGATCATCATATTGAATCTTATCATTGATAAAAGATGGCAGCCCACTCAAATGCCTCTGACTATTAATTGTCTCATCCTTGATGAAGGAGACATACTTTAATAGTTCCAAATATATTATTTCACATTCATCAATGGACATACTTCCAAGCTTGAGGTCAAAGAACTCTTTCATTTTCATGTCATAATATCTCTTAGTCAAGTATTTGTTTTCAAAATACTTCTTTAATTCCTTCCAAGAAACATTTTTCTTTTTAGTGTGTCGCACCTACACAAGATGATCCCACTACATGGATTCCTTTCCCTTGAGATGATAGATAGAAATTATTCCTTCTGCATGTGAATAATAATTATGCAATTGGAAGTACTTTCTCATGCCTAACAACCATGTCTTGGAATATTCATCCTTCTTGTGCTCACTATCAAATGTAGGAGGTTTGATCTTGTTTAGTTCTCCTCTCAGTTCATCCTTCCCGAACCTCTTCTTATGCTTTCTGATAGGGGATGAACATGATCTACTATGTGCTCTCCTATTGGAATTCTTTGGGGAGCGATGGTGATGGATTATAGCACTCCTTGATCTTCCTTTCTCCTCAGGATACCTATGACTTCCTGATTTTCTTGAGCCATTCTCCTTATCCAATTTATTTTCAATTTTGTCTAATCTCTACATTAACTTCATGTTGAATTCCTCTTGATTCTTCTTGTATTTCATAAGCCTTTCATTATTAGCCTTGTGATTTTGTAAATCTTTATGCAAATTTCTAATGGTCTCTACCATATTCATGTTTTCATCCTTTCCTTCTCCATGTACATTGGAGTTTGTTCCTTCAATACCCAAATGGAAATCCATCCATCTGATCTCATCTTCCTGGATGTAAGCCCCCTATGCATCTTCCATTTCTCTGCACTCTATGCTAATCCTAATTCTAATCTTACACTTGTTAGCTCTGCAAAATGTGCAACCAATAGAAATTTGCCAGGCTAACTGACTCAACAATTTCATGAAAATATAAACCATTTTGGTTCAAAAATATATCAAACTTCTTTCTTATGTATTTTTTGATAAATTTACTATTCAAATCAATTTTATGGGTGTACAATTATGCTCTACTATCCAAGATATTTCCAATGACTACTCCCTTGTTCAATTATGAGTTTTTAGTAGGAAGTTATAAATATCTAAACAATTTGTCCTTGAAAACAACGATTAGACACTAGTCTTCTTTTATTTTGACCGAAGTCTCACATGACTAAGGGAAATATACAAGAGATTAACTGAAATGCGCTCATCTGAATATTTGAGACTTTGGGGCTCTGTAACTTCAGGCTTCAGAGGGTCTTACTGCCTCTTGCCTTATTCCTCCTAAATGTCAAACTGACGAACCCTTGCATAGTACATCATCGAATGTTCATAGCTCCACTACTTTGGGGCTTCAGGACTATGTGGATTTAGAACTTTGAGCTTCAGAGGATATTACTACCTCCCACCTTATTTCCCCTGAACTTCTAAATTCTCAGGTTGTCACTTTGTCATTTCATTACTATGGCACTCCACTACTTTGGGCTTCAGAGGTTCTAGCTTCATCATACCACATTTTCTCTGAACGCTAAACTGGAAATCACATAAAGAAACTCTTCGGGGATTCATGCCTTGGAGGTTCCTACAACCACATGCTCCAATTTCCCCGAATGTCAAACCTACAAACTTTTAGAGTCTCAACAACAATCATGCACCAGGGGGGTGCTATGTGGTAGAAATACTGAGATGACACATGGCCCAATCTGACATGTGATACATGTCAAGTTCTAATTGTCAAAAAAGGTCTTTGAAAATAAGGAAAAATGATGACACATGGAAAGAATCAAGTATTTCCATGTCACCCTAGGTGACATCACCAGGTCATGTCACTATGGTGCTTCATGACTTCAAAACTCTAGGCTTCGTAGGTTTACTCTACAATACCCTTTAAAACTCTCGAACACCAAATTGTTGAATAGGCCCGTGTCACTCTAGGTGACATCATCATGTCACATCACTCCAACATTCCAGGACTTTGACACTTTGGGCTTCGAAATATTTTACACCCACATACTTGATAACTCCCGAATGTCGAACTTCCAAATAGTTGTTTCTCAGAGATTTTGGATTTCGGGGCTCCGGGACTTTAGAAAACTTCTCATATGTACACTTTAAAACTCTTGATCATCGAGCTTTCGAACTGTTAATCAAGTACAAGTCACTCCAAATGATCTCACCGTGCCATGTCACTCTGATGCTATAGAACTTCGAGACTTCGAATATTTCCTCAACACAACTTCTCAATTCTTTCAAATGCTGAAGTGGATAACTCTCTGAATTATTCTACTCTGGAGTTTCAAGACTCTGATTCTTTGGGGCTTTGGAAGATCTTGGTTTTGATCACCATACAACCCCCAAAATGTCAAACTCTATAATTTTGAACACTTGCTGATATTCGAACACGTGTCTCTGATAATGGATGGTTCGTATTGGTTCCAAACTTCGAGACTTTGGGGAAAACTCCACTTTGTGCATCCAAAACCAGATTTCCCTGAATTCCAAACTGTCGAACCACTTGGGGGATCCAACCATCCACCTTATCCCAAATGATCTATAGTGTAGATCCACTGCGGGACTCCGAGACATCGAAGATTTTTCATCCTTTTGTCAAAATGTTAAAAATTATCGAAGGAATGAAGTCCAAAGGACTTGAGTGGTTAAGAACCATGCTACTTCACCAGATCCAACAGTTGTGAGGGATTTTCCTTCTCTCAAACATATATGATGGACCAAATCTAAACTTTGTGGCCCCAAAACCATCATTAGTATGGTTTATCAAACTATTACATCTCCTGATATTTCAAACATAGTTAACGTGTTCTCTTGGTTCCCTATTGCCACTCATGGACACTTTGAAACTCGAATTTTTTCCATTTCGACAACAATTCACTCTAAAAAAAATTCTTCAATTTCCACTTCCATGGCCCATCCAGGATCAGCGTTGAAAACTGGACCTCTGATACCAAATTGTGACATACCCGGACCACCTAATATGGGTATGCCACTTTAAAAATTTCATGATTTGATACCAAACTATAGCACTCCCCAGACCTCCCAAGTTGGGGACTACCACCATTACTATTACTCTTGTTTCTGATAACCCAAATTGTAACATACCCAACCATATACCAACTGGTATATTCCACACAGAAACAAATGTGGAAATTCTTATAAATAAAACTTAAAACAAACAAATACATTCTACTAAAACATATATTTATGTGAAAATAATAGTAAGCCTATACATACAACATACACAAGAAATACTCATAAATATGAAAGCATGCATAAATACACAGTAGGAAATTGAACACATAATTGATACTTATCTTTTTCTAGAATACCACCAACTGCATGAAAAAATTCCATGATCCTCCCAGCCTTAGACCATGCTACTCGTCACTCTCAACAGTGGGTCACCCCTGAGATGGCACTAAACTCCACCCGAGTAAAGTGATTCCTAGGATAGGTTGATACAAATCAAACAACATGAAGTTGCACAATCAACATGAAGGATTTCTTCCTAGGAGCCAACTCACACTAGCATCCTATAGCCTCTCATTCCCCACATGTCGGTCCCACCCCAAGAAGTGTGCCCCTTCTCTATTCAATAGTCCTTCAGCTTCCCTAATTCCCTTCCAGGGCTTCAACAATGGGCCAGATAGGAATTCTTAGAGAACTATAAGTGTAGTTTACGCTCCCTCAGAAAATCACTTTCCCAACAAAATCTCTCACTTAGAGAGATTTTATCATAGGCTTAACAATATTCTTCTTCAATCCATGTGCCTGACAAACTGCCTCTTAAAACCCATGGGCCTGACAACTCATTTCTTTAGTCCAGAGATTAAGTCAACTAGATATGGGCTCATATGAAGGTAATAATAGAAAATGGTTATGGAACATGTAATGACATCAACCACGCTCAGTCAAGGAACTGTGTTGGAAACAACAACATTTAGGGAAGGCATAGTACAAGCTCAAGAAAACTACAGGTGTGTGTTGGGCCCCAACAACCCCCTTCTTTATTTTTAATCAAAATCTAGGGTCCCTAGAAATTTTACTTGGATTCTTAATTTTTTTCCCTTTGAATTGATTGGATTGGTATTGATTTTATTTATTTCGAGGCTGGTTTGAGTTTATATTATTTTCTTTTGTTTAGTTTGGGTTACATGAAATTCAAATGCCATTCTCTTTTTATTTCTATGGAGTTTTGATGTTGATGGACGAGCTTCATAATTTGGGAGTTTGTTATTACCTCTTCCTTATTGAATTTATCTGCTATGAGAATGAATTGATTGAAGACTTGTATTAATAACAATGATTTTATAGGAAGAACATTTATTGTGACACATCGTTTCTATGACACTTTTTCACATTTGATCAATTTTGAATGAGGGAGAGACAAACATAGAAATCTTAATTTAAATGAAAACCTTAATTTTTATCAACTTTTACTTTCGTTTCAATTATGATTATGTTTTTGTCTTTTTCTCATTAACAATCATTTCAAAAAATCATTTGGTAGGTTTAATTAATTAAATTATTTTGTTAGTTTTCATCTCATTTCAAAATAAAAATAAAATAATAATAATAATAAAGAATTATATATCCTTTGTTTGATTTTGTGAAAACCCAAAATTAATATTTTCTTCCTCTCCATCAACTTGAAGCTTCTATAATTTTAATATCATATTTGAAAGGAAAATATAAACAATGTTTGTTTATAACTTATAGTTAGTTTAAATTCATTTTTTATTTTATTGTTCTAAATTTTGTTTTATTCACAATTTTTAGGTTATTAATTTAGGTTTCTTTTTGTTTCACACATTTCTATTATCAGTTATTTGGTACAGATCTAATCATGGCTTGATTTTATTATCTAAATATGTTCAAGATAATTGATCCAAAAATAATATTGGATTGTTGCAAATAAATTATGAACAACTACATATAAGATTTGGAAATGCATTCAAGAACAAACAAACTATTTTGTGGGAATTGTTTCAGCCAAACCGTAAGGAATCTGATGAAACGGTTGAAAACCCATCTTGAGAATGGACCCATTTAGATTACACATGAGAAACTTCCCAAAAACATGCATGATTTGAGAGATATTTGTGTCTCTTTACGAGGAAAATTTCAGGTGGCGGAAATTATTAGTGACACCTAGACTGTTCATTCATTGTATAAATATATGAGAAAGTTCAGAACCAGGGATCCAAGAATTTGAGAGGAGGATTTCTATTTTTTCTCTTTTGTATATTATTTCTTTTGTAAACTTTTTTTCTTTTCAAATGGAGTAACGGATGGTTGGAATATTTGGGAGAATGGACAATTATTTTCAAAGAAGAATATGGAATTCCAAGTTGCTTAATGGATTTTGTCCTGTGAGTAAAATGGTTTTATTTTCATTATAATATCTTCATATTCTTTGAATAATTGATTATGCATTGATTTAAATTAGCTTTAGTCTGTTTTATCAATACATGGTTAATTGCTATCATTTATATATTATTTTTTTCAATATTTAAGAGTCTATTATCCCAAAAGTTCTTCCTGGACCATATGATGAATATATTTTGTTGAAACTATATGAGAAAATAGTTTACTCTTTGGATTTCATCCTATGTAGAGTTTGAAATGTTTTTTTTATTGTCTTCTCATGTAATTTCTTGATGTGAAATGTTATATGTGTCCAAATAGCTTTAGTCAGTTCTGCACATAATATTTTATATCATGCTTTTCTTTATGTTGTTCATTATCTTTTGGTTTAGTTTATATCTGTGATTGATCATATATTCAAGTATTTTGAGTTTACATTTGATGCTAGATAGTTGGTAACACCATTCATGAGAACTAAAATTTCTTTCATTTTCAGTTATTGGACATTTCAATGTCACAAGATATATAATTATTCGTCTTTCTGTCATTATAAACTCACTCTAGAATATGAAACACTTCCTTGAATTTCTTCAAGAAGTATTATGCTTGCTTTTGTCATAGGTTTACACTTGACACAGGTTAAGAGGATCTCATACAAATAAAGAGAGATGAATTTATCTTAGTATTGTTGATCAATGAGAGGTTAGTAGGTGCATTGCTTTCTTTTATTAAGATTTGTTTATATATGGACGAGACGATGATTGAATTAATTTTCTTTGATTGTTTTTTTGTCATTGTTTCAATTGTATTTGCTTAGTATTTATTAGTTTAAAATCTTTAAACATTAAAAAAAACAAAAAGATTTATGTTCTTGCTTTATCTTATTTTGAAACATTATTATGAACATTCATTTTCACAAGATTTCAAGTAAACCTTGTAAATTATATATAGATTGTTTATAATCATTTGTATAATCATGTTTCTTTTTATTAAACATTAGTAAGTAATATATCATTTGTTAGAATCATAGATTTAGATTAGTTTATTTCTTTTACTATTTTTAGGAGTTTAGTTGGCTAACAGAGCCATTAAACTCGTCGGGTTAGATCATACCCAACAACTTGGGTTAATTAGACAAATCTGGTCCAGATCTAACCTTCTAGTTGATGGTGTGTCATTTATGCCCATCAACAATGTGTTGTGCATAACATGAAAAGTACAGGATCACTACTAAATGTGTGCATGAAAGTTCCAAGGTGTGTGAATGATGTATAGGTCAACTCGTGGAGGAAATGGATGTCTACGTGAATTCTCAATGTGTGAATCCGTTGGTGCATGGGGAGAGATGGGAAAACTAACTATTTTCCCCACATATATTTTCATGTGCTAGGATTGACACATGGCCTTCCAGGAATTCATTCCTCTCCACTTGTGGATCATTCCACTTCCCATAATAACTTTAGGATAAAATAATTATCCTCACCAAATTCTTAAGGAATCATATTATAGTATTCCCTTGGATATAAGCCCTCTAGCTTAGCCCCTTTTCCTAGTCTCTTAGCCCCTTCCTTTCCCTTCCTAGGGGAGCTTATTCCCCCATAATCTTTCATCATGGTCAGTGTACACACAACAATGTATTTATATTAATGATATGAGTGTTTACATATACAAAAATAGTCTCACTGGCCTTTAGCATTTAGGTTCTCCAGCCTAATCATTACGTAAACCTCCTAGCTTATAATCACTTGGCTCACCATCCTATAAAACATGTTTACAATTTAGTTGGGGCTCAACCTTGGGGTATTACATAATTCCTCACGGTTAGATATTTATGGCCTTGTGAATATGGAGAACCCTCATGAGTTATCTAGAAGGTCAAAGAAGTCAAATTATTCTAGAATCTCCTAGAAGAAGTTGACTAATCAAGTGAGTGAAACTAGGAGTTAATCATGGGTTAAGTTGTTTCAATAAGAAAATAATTAAAAATAAATTAGTTGCCACTAGAAGTAGAGAGTTTTTTATTTATGCATAAAATGCTTATAAGTGGACAACTCATTAGAAGTGGTTTATCACTAAAACGAAGGAAGTTGGGTTAAGTTGGTTAGAAGGTAACCCCTTAAGGAAGCTACATGGAAGTATAAATAAGAGAGAAAGGCTCTCCTATTAGAACTTATTGAGCACATTGAATATATATTTTTGTTTAAGGTTTATTGCAAGTACTCATTGATACATATAAAGTTATTCAAGTCTGAGGTAGTACAAAGGGTTGACGACAAAAGTTTCAGAATTGTAGAAATTATGAAAAATCCCTAGTTTTTGAGGTGTATGCACACCGTAGTTGTTAGGCCCTAAATAGTTGTTCAGGCTTCTCTAAACGTAGGATTTTTCTTTACTGGTCAGTGCTACAACCCATATATTTTTTGGTTCTTCCATGTACCTAGCGTATATAGGAAGTTCCCTTTCAAATGGTAGTGCATTAGAAAATAATACTATGGATTTAAGCTCCCACGTACCTAGAGTATATTGGGAAACGCCCTAGAATTCTGAGAATTACCGAGTAAACATTTTTTCCATCTTGTTGCTATAGTACACTGAGAAAAAAACTTAGGGATATCACTCTCTAGTACCTGGGTAGTTGGATAGTACAGCTAAGGGCATGGTCAAGCCTCCTTAGTTAGTTCCCTGAGATATTGGGCCGAGTACTATTGTTGTACCTTGCATGTATATCAAAGAGCTATAACACTTGATGCTTCCTTGTCTGTGAGGACCTCTACCTAAGACAATTATGAATTCCTACTTTGCAGTGATACTTGGCCAACATTCCACCAAAAGACAGAACTTCTACACCAAATAATCCTTGAGACAACCCTACTTGGACTCTTGATGAAGGTGAAGGAATGCACAGGGATATAAATGATTTACAAAATAAGGCAGTAACAAAGGATGGAATACAAGGGATTATGGATTTAACTGAAGCTAATATGTAAGTGATAATGGATACTAAGATGGATGGTTTAAAATGGGAGATCATGGAAGGATTGAAAAAGTTGTTAATAAAGAGGCCAGCTGAAAGTGACAATGTATCCCATGAAATTCATGATGATAAAAAAAGAAGATGAATCAAGATTGGAGAATCTCCAACTTTGGGTTGAAGACCAACCACTTTCCTAATATCGATATGAGGAATTTTGATGGCAATGATCCAATCAAATGGATACTCCAGATGGAGTGGTTATTTGATCTACATGATGTTTCACAGACACAAAAGGTACGAATTGCATCTTTATATTTAGAACCCAATCAATTTATGTGGTATCGATGGCTTTGTTCTCTCAACTCACTTGTCACTTGTACAATTTTCATGGAATAAATGATATTACACTATGAGGATACAAGGAACAATACCTTCTTCATCCAGTGGATAAATCTCAAGAAAAGGGGTTCAATTGCAGAGCACATTGAGAACTTTCAAAGATTGAATATAAAGGTAACATATAATCTAGATGAAAACCTGATTGATTTATTATTAGGAACTTTAAAGGATAACATTCAACGTGAGGTTCAGTTTTGGGAACCCAAATCATTGGAAAATACGTTCAGGGTGGCAAGAAATGTTGAAAGTAAAAATATGGCTATGGCTACTAGAAGGACCACTCCTAACACATATCGAGAGAATATTGTTCCTTCTTCTAAACCACTTCAACCTACAAGGTTGACACCTAAAAAATTTGATGAAAGAAAAGAAAAAGTTTTATCTTTAATTGTGATAGAACGTACAGTAAGGAACATAAGTGTGGTGAGAAGAAATTATTCTACATATATTGTGAAGAGGAAGAAGAACAAGAACCATCTCAAGATGAAAATGTTGAAGAGATTTCTTATGAAGAGTTGAATCCCACCATATCATGTAATACATTGACTAGAATTAGCACTCCTCAAACCCTCAAGATCGAACGATATATCAAAAAGAAAAATGTAATAGTCCTAATTGATTCTGATAGTACTCATAATTCCATTCATTATAAATTATCCAAAGATCTCAATTGCTTTATATATCTGTTGAGATTCAACAAGAAGATCCTAGTGAAAATTATGCACCTACACTAGGATGGAGCCTCAGGCTATTTTTAGGTGGAAGTCTATTTTTAGATGATGAGAGAATTCTATTTATAGATGGTGAGCGAATTCTATTTATAGATGTATGTCAACTATTATTATCCCTTAATCATAGTTAGATAATAAATATTAGTCTATTCTCAATGAGCACTTGGAAATAGTTAACTGAAGTGGAAAATCAGTTAGCTATAGGAAATTCAAGTTCAAAGGTTGACTGGTGGGACATGCAAGTCGAATTAGTTGTAACTGAGTGATTCGAAGTTGTAACAGAGTTGGATGTGTAGTTATGTGAGTTGTAAAGTAGTTTAACTCAGTTAAGTGATTTAAGCTCAGTTGTACTAGTTGTAACTAAAATTACACTAGTGAGAGATCAATGAATTAATTATTATTTAATTCACAATCAGTGATCTCACATGCAACTGAAGATTTACCACTGTTAACTACATGCATGTCAGTTCCAGGGGAGACCCAATTGAGATAACAGGTGAAAGGGACAGTTTGACTATCATTTCTGACATTAGCGAGTGCACTCATGCAACCACACACACATTGGATGTTCCCATGAGGATTGTGTATCCTAGGTAAGGGGAATTCATTCATTGCATGGATTTCCATCAACAGGGATTGCATAGAGGAGGCAAGTTGTCTAGAGTAGGGATGATTTTAAGGATAGAAATGTATTTTAAAATGTGGAAACCTTGGTGAATCTTAATAATCCTTCATATGCCAAGTATAAATGTTTGGCGATATTTTTGTAAAAATATTCAAATTTATAAGGATTTTATATAGTTTTTATAAAATTTTGGCGATTTTTAAGGTAAAATAATTTTATCCTATAGAATTTGGGCGAATCATTTTTAAAATAGC
>ML791797.1:0-15478 GCA_009831015.1 Picea engelmannii
ATGCAAGCAAGATATGTACAAGAAAATAAGAAGAGTGTTGTTACCTTTTAGTAGAAGAAGTCTCTTCCATCCTGCTTAGTCTTCTTAGTAGGTTCCTTTTCTTTGGAAATCGATGCTTCATGTTTCTTCTTCCTTTTCTTTAGCTTGGGACACTGATTCCTGTAGTGACAGTACTTCTGACAGTTGAAGCATTGTATTTCTGAAATGTCTTTCTCTTGATTTGGCTTCCTCCTTGAACCAAACTTCATTTTGTTCTTGAATATTGTTGTGAAGGCTTGATCATCGTACTTCTTTTGGGGTTTCTCTTTTTCATTGATCCTTGATTCTTCTTGAGCACAGCAAGTCCAAAGTTCTTCAAATGTCGGGTACTCCTTCCTTGTGTTCATGCTTTCGGCAAATGCATCCCATGTCTTGGGAAGACCATTGAGTACTATGTTCACCAATTCCTTTTCTAAAGTGATCTCTTAAATAGCTTGTAGTTGATATCTTAGCTGGGAAATCCTTACAAAGTATGATGTTATGTTGTCGTCATCATTCATCTTCATGTCACGAAGCTCATTCTTCAGACTCATAACTTGTCCAATGTTTCTGACTGAGAAGAGATTTATCAGGGCATCATACATCTTGTTCGATGAGTCAATATGGGAGATGTAGGGTATCAAGTGGTCTTTTATGGAATCCACTATGATACTCATGGCATTGATGTCAACGTCTTTGAACTTCTCCATAGCTGCAACGTTCTGTGACTCCTTCTCTTCTCCTTCTTTAAACTCTGGCTTCACGATCTTTCCTTTCACAATATCCAGCACTTTATTCTTAGCAAGGATGAGGTCAATCCTTTTCTTCCATGCTCTGAAGTTAGAGGCTCCGTCTAGCTTGTTCTCAGACTTCATAGAATTCGTCATGGCTTGCTTGACTTGGTCAAACCCTAGATTTGACCAGAAATTCAAACTTCACGTCTTGGCCTTCTTAGAGTACCAGGAGATGCGCTGGGCTAAGGCGCACTGATATATCTAGATATTAGGTCAATATCATCACTTAAGGTGCCTCAACAAGAGGTTTAGGGTTTTTGCAACTGCTTCTGCTGGTAACCCTAGCTACAGTGCTTTTGGAAGCTTCTCCTGCTAGTAACCCTAGCGGCAGTTCCTCAATGAGCTCAATGTCTAGCGGCTATGTTTCCTTCCAGCATTTTAGGCTGACTGAAGGGATGTGGGCCCATAACCTGTTAGAATATAGAATATGGTGTGCTCGTTTTACCATTGACGATACCCTCGTCACCCAACCACAGTTCGAAGCCTCCCTCCGAGCACCTTAACCTTGACCTGAGAATTCCTCCGGAAGAAAACCCTAGGCTAGATAGCCAAACAAGGAGTAGTGCATCAATCCATAAGGATAGAGCATCACAAAAGACTGATCAGATGTTCCAAACCCTAGCCAAGAGATATCCAAGCCAATACTGAAACTATTTGCTGCTGCAGCTACACCTGCAACCCTCCTCCAAACCTGCGCACCAACTGCAACTGCAGTGCGCACCAACTGGGAAAATTGTAGTCCTGAGATGTGTCAAATGAGAACTGGCGCCCTGTATTTATAGTAATACTGCCAGTTTGTTGGGGCTGACTTCTCCTTCTGGGTATGTGTCTGTTCAGTATATTATTATTAATTCTAGCCGACTTCTTCTCTTGGAGGCTAATAGCTTAATATAAATTATCTTCTTGAGACAACAAGGCTTCTAGGGTTATTAGCCAATTCATTAGGGTTTCTCTTGCTTCCCAGAGTCTTCTATTCTCGTCAGGTTCACACGTGGGGGTAAATACCTCCCGCAGCTACCATAATATTAACATCCTGGTTTTCCCAGCTCAGGTCTCAGCTGCCGTTGTTTTGGCATTTTGTGGATTTACTCCTTTTATTTGGGTGTTGGGTATCTCAGTGTCCTCTGGAGCAGGCTCGTATATTTCGCCTCTTGGCAGGATTTTATTTTGCGGAGTAGTCGCCAAGATTTTATTTTTAGTCCTTAGATTGTACTTATGTTGGAGCTCAGCCATTATGGTATCATATAATCCTTGATAGGCAGAATCATCTATATCATTTATGTTGCTATCCTTATTAGATCGATGTTCAGTGTCCAGACACCTCTCATAATATTCCTTAGTCAAATGGGGTTGTAGACAATCGTCACCCAAATTGTCCATATCTCCTTCTAGATCCTCAGATTCTTGTATGTCATTCCCTCCTATAAAATTTTCATTTTTTAAAGGGGTTTGAACCTTTTGATCTTCATTTTTAATCTATCTTTGTTGTATCTGAGCATTATGGTTTCTTCTTAAATCTCTCCTAACGAATTGATTTTCTTTAGATTGATCTATCTCCATCCTTGAAATCTTATTTGATAGCTCTTTTATTATCCTAGCCATATCGTCCATATTATCGTTTGATGATCTCCCAGATCCTGAGGGTCCTTCTTGTTCGTTAAAACGTTTGGTCTCTCTGTTTCTCATTTCTACTTTTGTTTTCAATTTATCAGAAGCCATCATATTTGACTCAATCTCTACGGCATCGTCTTGCATCCGGGTAAGGTCAGTTGCTCTCCTTTCTCTCAATAATAGTGCGAAATCAAGATCGAAAGCTCCTACAAAGGTTACCTTTGTTGCAGGCTAAGAAGGTTTAACTTCGATTGGGATCTTGTTATATAATTTATTAAATCTCTGGATAAATTCAATAACGGTTTCAGAATTTTTCTTCCTTAATGCCCCAAACTCAGTTAAATAGTATAAGTGGTTCTTTCTTTCCCCCCATTGTCTGATAAAAGAGATTTCTAACGCATCATAAGATAATATAAAACCTGCGGGCAAACCTCGAAACCAATTCTCACCTACCCTTCGAAAGTTTGTATGAATAATCGTGAATACACATCTTCGTGTTCGAGACCGATGATATCTTGGTCAAAGAAGTTGATATGTTCAACTGCAGTTAGGTCTCCTTCCCCGGTAAACTTAGGCAGGTTTTTCATATAGTTCTTGGCTAAATCATGAAGGGGTACTGGGAGAACCAAAGGGGCGTATCTAGCAGCTACTTTGGCGAAAATCCCGGGAGGTGGGGGTTTCCCTTGTCCACCCCTCCTCCTCCTACAGCAACCATAGATATCCTAGGGGATTTAACTGGTAGATTATAAAGAGGGTTTTGGAAGACGTATAGCGATCCCTTAGCTTCTTCGGGAAACGAAAAAATTGAAAGAGGGGGGAATGAGATACGAGGACTCGGTTCCTCCGACTTGCAAGAAATGTAAATGGGAGAACCCAGAGGCGTGGAATATGAGTATATGGTATACTCTTCGAGACTTTGTGAGGTCGGGAAATATAACTGAAGGGTTGGTGGGATGTCAATCGATGCAATTTTTACTTAGGGCTTCTCACTTTAGCTTATGCAAGAGGTAGTCAGATGAGATTCAGATTTGATTTCTGGGAATGCTAAATTCGGGTTTGTGGTCTCAACTTCAACTGCCTTAGCCAACATTTCTCTGGAAAGGGTTTGGGTGGGAACTTCTTGAGAAGTTATCATTTCAAGTGGAAACTTAGCCTTAGGCTGTGTGTGTTTAGGTTGGTAGGTCATAGTAGTTTTCTTAATGAAACCTCTTGTTTTTAGTATTTTTTCAGGATCGGAAACAGGATTGGTATGCTTAGCATCTGGGTTTTATCTAGTGTTCCTTCGATTGGATGCCATCTTACTTAGACGTGGAGTTTCCAAGTGAATAATAATTGAGCCTTTAAAAGGTGTTATCTTTGTCCACTATCAAAGAGGGAAACTTATAAATGTCATTTTCCCAGGGAAAATAATTTTGTCTCTCTGTTCCCCGGCAGCGATGCCAAAAAGATGTTGTTCCAGAGTTTATACTTAAGTCTTAAAAGTATAAAGTCTAGGCATCCAAAAAGAGTTTGTGTGATATAAAGAAAGGAAAAAACAAATCTTAAGGGAAAAGGAGCTATGGCGGATTTCTGAGTTGTCTTTGTCTGGATTCCAACTGTTCCTGGATGCTAATGTCCTGCTCAATCACTACCCATGAACGTTCAAGTTCAACCCAGGTGGTGGCAGTTCTTAAGATGGTGTTGAAAAGAGTTAAAGTGATATTGGTCTGGTCTGTGAGACCGGGTTCGATATTGGGTTGTCTCGTAACAGGTACTATCATAGAGGAAAAATATTTTTAAAGATTTGTTTCTTTTTAGGTTATTGTTTCTATTTTAGATTATGTAAGAAAAATTCTCAAATTTTGAATTAATAGTGTAACAAAATCAAAGATCGTTTTTTGTATTTGAGCTAAACTGAAAACCGTGCATGAAATGAAAGAAAACATATAGTTGTGAATAATGTTAGGCATCAACTACGAAAGAATCTCACTTTGTGACAGAAGAAGAAAAAGACAAGAAGAACTTTAATGAAGCATAAGATATAGAAATCTAAGTAATTCATAGGTCTTGTACCTGCTAATAGCCGGTACAGAGGAAACACTATAAAAAAATTAGATGACTAAAATAATCAATCACCACATTAGATGTTTTTCTAAATTGCATCTAATCATTCATCAAAGATATATAAGAAATGATATTAAATATGAAATAATCAGAGGAACACATAACTCAAACTTGACAGGATCTGGAGTCTTCGACTTGCATTTGTATTAATTCTGGAAAATGAAAAATTCCTCTGATACAATCGGCCAAGGAAAATCCCCTGGTATCACTTTCAAAATTGCATTTATACAAGAAAAACATCAACCCTAGATGGTTGGTAGTCTCCTAATCTCCTCTATGCTAATTGTTACAGAATATAGAATTTGAACCGTTCTGCTCAGTTACTTTTTCTTTTCTAATAGTTGGACAAAAATGAGCATACATGCGTTATTTCATCATTTCTTTGAAGAACTTCCTTCACTCAGCCCAACACACTCGACGCACCTGCCAAGAAACTGCGCCAAAATTCTAGAAGGTTCTAACGTATCCTTTTCTTTAAACACATACAACTTTCTCTGAATTTGGGGTAGCCTGTCTTCAATATTTACCTTCTCAAAATTTGTCGACTGCAACTGTAGATTTGTCTTTATTATCCATTTATTCATTTCGGAAATGTTAAGTTGCTTCAATTGTGAGATATCGAACTAGGCTTCATTTCATCTCTCCTTGATATGTAGTTGGTGCCTCACAACATTGATCTGTCCTAATAGCCTAGGACAATCACCTTCACCAATGCCCAGTGTTTTTGTATCTAGCTGATCAAACACTTCTTCACATTCTTTCTTCTCTTTCCATTTTCCTGCTTTCAAAAATATTGGTCACCCATGTTTTTAAAATGATATCTCCCCTGATCTGTTCTTCTACAGTTAGCTTCAGAATTGCTTGTACTTCCTTTCTAGCAGAAAACGCTACTGCCTTTTGAAAATCAGCGCAAGTTGTTGTAGCCTCTTTCTCCTTGAAAGCAATGTTATCCAGCGAGTGTCTTATTTCTAGGAAATAGTTTTGAACGGTTTCTATCTTAGAAAGCATGTTTTGTTGTTCTACTTGAAGTTTCTCATGCACCTCTAGTTCTTGAGCTTCAAATGCTTTTATATTCACAAATTGTCCTTCAATAGCCTTCAACTCATCTCGTAGATTTCTCACTAATTCCTCCTGCTAAATAACCTGTACTTGACTCATTTTCATCTTCTTGTTTGCTTCATCTAAACTAGATTTCAACAATTTCATTTCATGTTTGTCGGTAGTCCTGGTGTTTTCAACTATTTGGTTTACCTCCTCTCGAATATTATTTTATGTGTGCCTTATTTGGTCCTGCAACCAAACTATCATTTGATTTTTCTGCTTCATCCTTGTTTTCAGAGAGTCAACTCAAAATAAATTGGCAGTTGCCAAAGCTCCCATAGAGCCTTCTACTTTTGTGGTGAAGTCTTCCTCTTCTAGGTTTTGCCCATCTACGAGCACTTTCTGTTTCTTCACCATTGTGCCTTCTCTCAAATGCATTTACTACTTTAATACCGCCTTCCTCTTCTTACTGAAAAAGTAGTCAGAGGGGGGTATCTTTTCTCTAGAGATAGGAGTAAGGTCACTTGCATACATGACTTGCAGATGGGGGATCCCAAAGGTTGACTGTATAGGAGTTAATGATGCGATAGGGCTACCCAATTCTGAAGATTGAGTTTCTCCTGCTATTTTATGGATATCAACAAGAATAGTTGATGATGATGAAAGTGGAATCGTTTGACTTGACTTTGAAGGAGTCTCAGATTTAGAACTTGTTTTAGACCCTCGACTCTTTGATTGTGAAGCTTCTGCTTTTTGTGAGGACACTTCAGTTTTCTTTGTATTTTTTGTTGCAGTCTCTTTATCATGAGCCTCTTATCCAAAACATGGGGGAACACTTCCTTGATCTAGAGGAGGGGTTGTTGATTCTTCTTGTAATATCTTTGGCAAACCTCTTTGTCGGTGCTTCTGGAAATTCAGAAAGTTGGTTTGTAGTTCGGGTGATAACACCAAAACTCTGCCTAATACTTATTCATAGGTCATGGCTCCCTTGAACATGTCATCGCAGGGAGAAACCTCATGTTCGTACATTTTTATGTTGCAGTGACTAAGGTGATTTCCTACAATTTGATAAGGGTCATGTTTTCTGAGTTCAAGGTATACTAATTCGATGTCATCCAGTGATACAACTTACCTTGGCATGACCCAAGTTTAGTATTGAATACTTCCCAATATGTACAGGAAAAACCGGCTAGAACTTCTTCTTAGTCTATTTCAATTCTATGCCAATGCCACCAGTTAATATTTGGTAGGCCACCTCCCTGCACACCAGTCTATCGGGAAGGAACTTCGAAAGTGCATGAGGAGGAATCGAGCACCCAAAAACCCTGACATAGGAAAAAACCTCTTCAATAAACAAATCTGCAATCACCCTGATATTTCCCACGATTTTCTCTGAAATACGAGGGGGTCCATAGCCATACAAAATTTCATGCAGAGGTATCACTATGTAGTGGCATATTTCTTTAAAGACATATTTAGCATTCTCCTCCCATAGCTTAGAATGATAAACATGAATGGGCTCCTCACAGGATGGGTTCCAGCTCCATCTCATCAAAGGGAATGGAGTCATGTAACAAACCGCATCCATAATATAGGCAGACATGTAAAAATTTGCGGGTCGGCCTTTCGATTTTGTTGTTTGGTACTCTGCAACTTCACTAGCTAGATTGTTGGATAAAAAATTCCCCCAGTTGAAGTTGAAACCCTCGGCTACTTCGTGTAGAAGTGGCAACCATTCTGTCGGGAAATGGGTAAGGTTTTTCCTCCCGAAGAGTCTACATAGGATAAGTTCTATATAAACCATGTATTCATTTAATGAAGTTGTGGCATAGCTGTCGTGGATATCAGCTCTAAATCTTGTTGGAATTCCCCACCAGTCTTTGATTATATTTGGATATGTTTGATCAAATTTTGTGCACTCCTTTCTTTGAAATTCCGCTATGAATTTGGCATTATAAATGTATTTGGAAGTAGGGGGAAGTTTGTACATTACTTGGATGTTCTCGGGTCTGAACGAGCCGACGATGACCCCTTGGCTGTTTTGAATTCTCCTTGTCGAAACATCGGTTTTCTCTAAAGTCCAGCATACCATGTCATTATATGGCATGAGTCTCGGTCATGTGGCTATTTTGTGCAACTCAGACTCTGCTATGTCTCTGAGTTTATTTTCAGTCTTTTCATTTTCAAAATCGTCGGGGAAATTCCTAATCTCATCGTCCAAAATCTCAAAAATCTGCCTCCAAGATTTGATTGAATCCACAGCATGTGGCGTAGTGTCTGATACCACATATCCATCCAAATTTGAGATTTTTCCTTCTTATTCACTCTTCTTAGGAGCCTTTCTGGGTGCCATGGTGTCTGTGCTAAATGAAAACCTGTTGCAGAGAAGAAATGTGTGAGTTCTTCTGAATATAACTCGCTCCTAGTCTGAAAGTGAAAATGAAATTCGAAATAACAGACCTTTATTTACCTTTAACTTGTCTTAAATTTATCGTATGGAAAAAATTAAATGCTTTATAGGAGATGGTACGCCTGGAGATACGCACTCTATGTTCAAAATATCTTCATTAATCCTTTATAGAGACTGCCACATATCGGCGATTCAAAACTGGGATTTCGAAAGGAATGTCATTGAAAACTACCGAATAGAGAAATGAGAAAAGCTATTTAATTATCATTAATCCCGCGTTTAAAGTTAATTTAATTTGTGTTTAAGATCTTAACTCTTTCAGGATTTCGTGTTTCGGAGTTTTGAACATCGTGTCCCCAAGAGGTATAACACAAGAAATCATGAATCACGAAATCACGATGGAGTTTATTATCCTTAAACCTTCTTACTTCTTAATAAACCTAGCATTAGATTTTAAGAGTTTCGCGACTTCGGATATCGGGATTTTAAAGAGACTCAAGGTCGACTCTTGATTTCCCGAATTACGACTGATTATCGATTCGTAAAAAAATTTAAAACTTAATCAATCATGATTAAAAGGTACTTTGTGATCAATGCGTTGGGACTTCAAAATTTGTTTGAGTTGAGATTACCGAAAAAGAACATGAGGAAGTCTTGGAAAGCCATTAACCTTTTTAATTGTTACTTTTAAGATCGGTTAAATTCCTTTTAAACCATCACTTTTCGAGACTTTGGCACCAGGACTTAGGATTTGTTGTTAAAAAACATACTTCGTGAATGGTTGAACTCCAAAAACTGAAAGTTCTGAAAGACCTTTTGACTTCTTTTTGAACTAAGGGCAGCTCCATAATCAGGAAAAAAGGAGGTTTGGATTTAGAGAAGAAAAAATAAACTTTGTTTCAACAAAGTGTATAACAAAGTTACATTCACAGATATATACAAGCCATAGAAATAGCTTTGTGTATATTATCAGATGAAATAGTACCCATAATGTCAATGCATTATATGCATCATTACATGTTCAGCTATATAATGTACATCTAACTGTCTTATAAAATTATTACACGTCATCAATTTATTTTAGTCTTCTTTTGTGTTTTCCAAGTCTTAAGTAATTCATCCATCTCCATGTCTTCGTTTACTGAGTGCTCTTCAGCAGTTGATGTGGTTTTATTCCTTTCACGCCGATTACGTCTGGTCTCATACCCACGACGTGGATGTTGTTGTGAGGGGCCACCACCTACAAAAACAAAAAATATTAAATTTATATTTCCAATTTTTAAATATCATTGAAGTAGTTCATTAATATTAAAAAAAAACTCTACAATGTAATTATTTACCTGGTCCTCTAGTCGACACCGTTGGAATGGCTTCCCTGTTCACCTGATCTTCAGGTCGAGGAGGATCAACTATGACATTCTCTTCCATTGAAATGTCAAAATTTATAAGTACAAAATTTATAAGTACAGAATTATTTAGTATATGATTAATATACAGCCATTTTACCGTCGTGGGCCTCAGTCACAGGAACATCTTGGGGCTGCACCCCACAGGGATGGGGATTCTGGGGAGCACCATGATCTTCTAGTTTTGTTGCACTATCAATGCTCTATTGTGCAGTACTAATGCTTTCATTGATAGTGTTGTTCCCCTGATTAAAACAAAGTAAGACATTAAATTATGGACGATATCAAATATTTACGTATTTTATAAGTAATGAAAGGTTAATATGGACTGATATTTATTTACCTCATCCCGCAAACTGGATCTTGGGGTCTGCCCCATGTTTTTCCTACAATCAACCACAACTTTACAAATGTACTTGTAACCAATTTGGAGGTCTTCCTCTGTGGTTTCAGTTCCGAAGTCTTCTCCCTGCATTAGGTAAGGGTATGAATTTTTAATGTTTTTGGATGCAATTACATGAAAGTTGTAAGGTGATACAAATAATATTCTTAAGATGTTTGGGTACTTACGATTCGTGACTGTAACCTGGAGTAGCCACCCTATCCTAGCTTGTGTTGGCCATGTTTTGAAATCCTTGCTTTGGTTTCCTTTGAAGTGTCAGGCAACCTATCATCAAAATTTTCAAGTATGTTATATATAACCACACTTTTATTTAGATCTAAAGAAAATTAAAGCTGGTATTGAAATCAAAATATTGTAATTTACCTTGGTGTACCAGTTATTTTTTCTCCTGATTTTTTCAAAATATTCTCTTTTGCATCATCAATGATCTCCTTCTACTCCCTCTCTATAATTGAGGGAGAACACTCATAACTAGGATTTCCTGCTAAGATTTGTCTATAAACATCTCGTGTATATTTTAAATATTCTCCCGATGTAGAAGTGACCGCTTTTTTATTAAACGTGTCTACTCCAAAGAGGCCTTCAAGATAATCCATAAGTTCCTTTTTGAGGTTGGAATTATGGAAATTCCACCTCACGCTTAAGGTTTCCCCAAAAATCAACAAGGCCTTTCTCTCTAGGTGCTTATAAAAATGGTCGTTTCCTACACACAAAAGGATATGATCATTAATTTAAAATTAATAATCTAGATGATTTGTGTATGAGATGGACAACATGAAATGATTAAAATATGAAAAACTACCTGGGAGTCTTATTTGTTTTAATGGAATTCCATCATCGTCTACCAAAAATTTGCACGGAAGGGTCCCTGTGCTTGTCACATGTCTAGTTCCAGGAAATGTAACCATGTCAACCACATCACCAGCCTCATCTCTATCACCATCTCTAGACTCTGACTGATGTGTGGATGTCTGGTGGTACGTGTCACGGATCCTATCTAAATTAGGTGTGGAAGATGGAGAAGTAAATAGTACTCTAGTATCTATATGACCACCCGCATCAAGACTCTGTAGCATCTTTGCAACGCCACTACTACCAACACCGGGTTGAACAGGATCCAAAAATCTCTTTATAAAAAAAAAATGTTTTTTCGTGAGATAGTGTACAAGTTAAAGAACAAAGTTTCATAATTGAACATATGAGTACATTAGAAAAAAAACACTTTAAATTATGGTTATTACCTTATATGTGTTAAGTTGTGACATAAGGATATTGATCTTTTCTAGGACGTTGGGAGTTTGATCTGGATGATCTAATAAGCTAGCAAGTTCCTTGTTCACTTTAATGATATTTTTTTTATTAATACCATCGGATCAGGGGATGAATAAAACCCCTCCTCATCGGCGAAATCATGATCAACATGGCATGCCGATTACATATAATTTCAACAAAAACAATGTTATTTCAGTAAATTATATAAGCAAATAATAAAATTCACGTAAAATGAAAGTGGAAATTGATAATCATTTACATGTTCTGCAGTTGGCCCTTTTCCACGATCATCCTGCCACATTATAATATAATTAGAACCCCCAAATATTTAAAAAATTGTTAACGATAACAAAAAAATTGATTTACCCAAATAAAATCAACCTCAATGATCAAGCTCCCACATTATTATAAAATTGGGACCGTGAAATATTTAAAACAATGTTAAATATATATATAATGCAATAAGTAGAGGTTTCTTAAAGAGGTGTTGCATAAGTACTCACACACTATTATTCGATGTTTCTATTTGATTCAAATGGTAATCCACTAATAACTCTTCCCTGGGAGTTATATTTTTTATTGCGCACAGAACTACCCGATTCTCTTCGTATCCCTGATAAATGGAATTCAGTTGCTTGTTTGTTGTCTAGGGTCGTGTGTTGTTTATAAACCCTGCGATATTGCCAGAAGCTTTAGGCATTACATCAATATAGATAGTCGCTCCCTTATTTTTATCCTTGTTTATTAGTTGTATATGATTTGCGGCGAGTCCATATCTCCACATACTTCGCATGTATCGGACCAGCCGCATCCAATCGTTATAATTGTAACACGGTCTAACATAGTCCATCAATTCAGTTATTGTATTGTATTTTACAATTATTCCATCCATGGAAAATAGCCCCAAGCCATGCAGGGAGTATGGTGCAATGAGATATGTCCTATTGTTGACAATGAAGTCAGCATCTATAGGAGGTAGTTCCTTAGGTACCCATTGTTTCACTAGATTCTTATACCTGAGTGGCACCTCTATGTCTCCTATGCTCTCATTATCATAAGAGCATGATCCTCCTTCAACAAGAAAAAATTCCATGCATCTACAAAATTTTCTTCTGACTTTTTCACCTCTGGTCCTTGTTTGCTTATCATATCTACTAGATGCAATCACATTTCCGTCTATTTTTCCTAAGATTTCCTCACTCGATGAACAAATATATGATAGGTACATTTTTGTTTGTACCTTCAGTTGCATGTGCACGTGTTGTTAGTGAGTAGTCCATCCTCATCCTAGTTCCAGTTTTTGAACTTTTTTTCTATATTCAAAGTTCTAAGTAAAAAATTTATATCTTTAGTTTTGGATGCACAATTAGACTAGGGTGAAATTACCAATATTAGTAGGGGAACTCATGCATACATTGGATTCCCAACTTAGTGAAGGGTATGAATCTCTATGTGGGTGCACCTTAATTCGACTCACTTATCCATGCAAGCAATATGCAATATGGCTAGATTTCACACTACGGAATAGTGGTCAACCACTTAATGTAATGTGATATCCCTCTTGATTTTGGACATATTAAGGAAATATTAATGTGATAACACTAAGGACATAATAATTTTATCATATGGATCTAAGAAACAAATAGTAGTAAGGTTGTTGTTTGTTGGATTTGTGCAAATTAGAATTATTATAAGAAATTTCCATTGAAGATTAGGGTCAATGCTATGGAGTAAGAAATCCAACCATCAATTGGTGTGTTGAAAATATTGGGTGCTTTAGTTGGAAATAATTCTAAGGAAAGCCAAGAGTATAACTATACAAATATTATTTTTGTTCAATCCAAGTTGAATAATAAGTTAGTTGTGGTGATGGTTAACAATAGTGCAACCCACATTTTTATGTAGGAAGTAGTGGTTGTTAAACTCAATGTGCAGTTGAAATTGGTGTAGTATTTTTTCAAGGCAGTAAACTCTAACACAGGTAGGGTGGTTGGCTTGGCTAAAGGAGACAACTTATATCTTGGACACTAGAGTGGAACTACTAGTTTCAAAGTGGTACCCATGGATGACTTTGAAGTTGTTTTTGTGCAAGAGTTTATGAGGATGTGATAGGTGGCACCAATCCCTCGCCTTAATAATTTGTTAAGCTTTGATGACACAAAACTTCATGTAATTCCATTGTTGAGGGGGAAATAGAGTGCAATCACTAGGAGACTACCATGACTATGATTACAACAACCAAGCATGCATTAGTGCAACCTTACAAAGAGGAAGTTGGAGGTTTTAATACATCAAAGAAGATCTCAAGTGTAGGTTTTTGGTAACCTTTGATGGATGAAGGCCCACACAAAACGTTGTTTACTAGGTTTGAATCCATATTAAATAACACTATGTCTACAATATCCAAAGTAGTGGATGCCTATTTAGAGAATAAATATGGTCTAAACTTCTATTGGATGGTTCATTTGACTTAAGCAGTTCTAAAAGAAATGATGTAGACTTTAAGGAAGGAATGGATTCCAATGTTAGTGTTTCTAGTGGCATTGGTGGCCACTTTCCATCCTTTTATCCCTAAAAAAAATCATAGGATGACTCACTACTAGCTTGGAAGGTAGTGGAGCCAAAGCGCCCCACAAGGAATTAAGTGCCTAGTTTGGTGTAAGTTGGTAGGACTTAGCATATTTTAAACATGATATCATGCACTTGAGTCTATTAAAGAGAGAATAACATACAAATAAGTGCATTAGAAAATCTGAGTAGGAGTGTTTGATTCTACAACACATGATGATGTACTTTCATGGTTTTCAATGTAGAATTGGACTAGCTACCTAGCTTGTTTGAAGGCATGAAGACAAAGGTGTACTAAGGAATGGGAAATTGGAGTTGAAGGTAAGTACGAGTGTGTGTGGCAATGTGAAGAAATTGAAGTGATTTTAGTTGAAAATGGATGGTGATTTTGTGTAGTATAGTAGTTAGTTGACAAAGACATTCAGAATTTATGAGGATGTTGTTGGGGCAACATTGAAGTACATAAGTGGGGGAGGATGTAAGGATTTTTGTTTTCCCATAAAGAATAAATTCACTTTCCATGTGTACTATCTTGAAGGTGAAGGCAAATGGAATGAGTCGGTTGTGACTTAGGAACTTGACATGTTGTAGGCACACACATTACAAGTTGCATTGCAATATGGGTGAGGTGATCACTAGAGTGAAACAAGTTGTGCATATGGTGCATAGAGATTTTTCTTAAGTTGCGATGAAAAAAGTGGCATTGTCTTGGTGGAGAAAAGGGATGATAAATATTAATGGAGAATACATCGTAGTCAAAGATGGAAGAGTGTGAATTTATAGGTTTGATAGGTCTATGACATGATAAGGTTGTAGGTAGAAAGTGAGTCACTAGAAAGAACACCACAACAAGGAACACCTTAGTGGAAGTGTTTTGGGTTGCAACACTTGACATGCATAACTTAGTTGAGAAGATGGGTGTGGGAGAGTCACCCACTAATGAGTGGTGTGGTAACAATTGAAGCATTGTGTCTAGTTCTATAGTGTCTTATGGAATCATTCAGGGTGCGACAGAGTTTGCAATGACAATGGTCCAAGGAGGGAGAACACTAACAAGATATTCAGGAGAAATACTCCAATTTGAGGCCTACAAGAGGCAAAAATCAGTTTCTATAAAGCAAGACTGCAATCATCATGTAGGTCCAAGTTTGCAAGCAAGAGATATAGAAATAGTTAATGACTACATGGATTTCCCCCATGCTTTTGAAGGTGGGAATGTGGTCTACTATGTTGCTAATTTCCAAAAGGTGGTGGGGGAACACAACTCCTCCCTACAGGTAATTTCCTTTTGCTTGTCTAATCAATTGAGTTAAATAGGCTAATAAGGGCTTGGAAGTCTTAAATAGTTGTGTTAGTTGAATGCCATCTAGTTCTTAGTCAACTTAGTAATCTAGATTGGGGTTGTAAATATGATTTGAAAGGAAGCCTCTTTTATTATATCATATCATAAGGAAATATCTAGTGTAGTGCTTGTAATGTGGAAAGACATTGGAAATGTCAACCAAATAAGGTTTATGGAAGACAATTCAAGACACTAAGCTATTACCCATGTCCCAACAAATGGTCAGTAACTTTTTTGTCATAATCCATGCACCTATTAATCCTAGAGACATAGAAAGAGATGCATTCTAGGGTACAAATTAATATTGGAGAAGCTTTGGCTCGAGGAAATTTTAACAATACCTCCTATTCACATGTTGCAAAAGGGATTTTGAAGAATATTGAAAGATGAATCTCCACCTACAATTTCAACTTCATATGTGCATTGGATAGTAAGCTAAGCCAATTATTATTTGAACCTATATTTCAAGTATTTGTTGCTTAAGAATTAATGGCAACACCACATTTTTGT
>ML791797.1:58682-74768 GCA_009831015.1 Picea engelmannii
AATATTATTTATTTTTAAGCATTTTTAAGAGAAATTCTTGATTAAATATTAGAAAATAATATATTTTACTTCATATATGGAAAGTGGATTGTTTTTGTGACATGTGTAGGTTCCAAGGAAGCTTCCAAGACACCTTTGTGTGGAACTCTATGTTCAAATTCGAATTTGAGGAGATCGTGGAGAGATTATTGAGAAGATCATGGAGGATATCATGGATCTCATGGAGAATATCAAGGAAAAAAGAGGGTTATGTGTCTAGATGGTTGAGAGATTTATGGAACTAAAGAGAGATTAGTGGGTCACATTTATGAGTTTGTTAATCATCCCATTGTATAAATAGGAGTACAATCTCCTCCATTTGTAATCCTGAAGTTTGTAATCTTATAATTAGAGAGAGTTGTAATCTTAGAGTTGGTTTGTAATGGACATTTTGAAATACAGAATCATACTTCGATTTTGCTTCTACATATGAGTCTCCTTTGAAGAGGTGTGCTTGTGGATTTATGGAGGGACCCCATGGCCTCACTTGCATGCTTATTTGTTTATTTTAGGTATAGCTTAATTTATGTTTTTTTTGTTTGATTTCAAGTATGATTGATTTGAACGAGACTTTGTGAGTTGAGTCCTTGTAAGGGGACTGGAGTTTCCAATGAATCTTAGGAATTAGATAACAGATTTTAGTGTGTGTAAGAGATTCTGTGAGCTGAGCCCTTGTAAGGGGATTAGAATCTCAGGAAAACATAAGCACTATGTTTTTAGTAGGTAGATTTGTTTGAATTGCAGAGGTGTTTAAGTGAGATGGAACCAAAGTACAATCTCTTGTAAAAGAGTATTGGCTTCTTCTACATCAAACCCTCATGAGAAGGAACCAAAGTAGAATCTCTTGTAAAAGAGTATTGGCTCCTGCTACATCAAACCCTCGTGATAAGGAACCAAAGTACAATCTCTTGTAAAATATTATTGGCTCCTGCTACATCAAACCCTCCTTTAGGTAGTTGAATCTTTCTAGATCTATATAGCACTTCTAAGTTTACCTTCCCATGTTGACATTAAATGAACTCTGATTGACATCATCAATTCGAACTAAACATTTTGGCACCGTTGCCGGGGAAGTGCAACTACAAGGATTTAAATTATTTTATGCATTTATTTTTATGGACTAATTTGTGGAACTTGGTGACAGTAGGTTCATAAAGGAGGTCAAATTTTGGCGCATTTTTTTTCGCACATAGTTAATTTAAATTCAGTGTTTGTTTTAAACCCCCCATATTCTCACTAATCCATCTACGGATGAAGAATTTGACGATGATAAACAGGTACTTCTTGGAGAGCAAGAACAATAATGAAGACTGGTTTCAAAAGAACCTTGCGCCAACTCCAAGAATAAGACAGGTTACTCACATCTTTGCAAACGATCAGGTAAAAATTTTAAATCTTGATGTGATCATTTTTGAATTTTTAATCCGTAGATGGCTTCACTGGAAGCATTCTTTTACTGAAAAAATAAAACATCTTTCAATAGCTTACAAATAAAAAATAAAACGAGTTGTAGAATTTTCTTTTAGTCTTGGTTTTTTTTTTAAAATATCATCATGAATAAAAAGAGTTGCTTCATCTTTGCATTTCTATGTCTTTTTTCTGTATCACGCGTTAGCCAAGAGCTTGATTATCGGAAAGCTTTGTCTTTCGAGAGTCTAAACGCCCTCATGACATTGCAGAAAGAGTGTAGATAATGCAAGGTTTTGTCGCAGATCTTAATTGTGTTTTATCCATCCACGCTAACCTGCAAAAATAAAAGAAACATAATAGATTAGTATGCTCTCTTCATGCGCTCTGAGCGATAGGGAAGATCATAAAATCATTTTCAAAAAGTAAACTCTTGCTGGGCAAAGTGAGCCTTCATGGAAAAAATCTCTTAAATTGGCTAGAAAACCGAATATCATTATTGCACATTTTCACTGTTCCATAGGTTATTTTGAAGCCTTTTGTGCATGCTTTGGTAAGATTTTAGTGTCCCTTATGAAGAAGCCATACGTTGACTCTGGACTAAAACTAGGAGAACTGGTTTGGCTTCATGCCAACGCATTACATTTCTTTAAAAATTTAGAAAGCTTCGTTGTCAAACCCATGCTGCATATACCCTGTGATCATGGTTGTCCACAAAACTACATCTCTTTCACTCATTTCATCAAACATATGGCATGCATCAGAAATCTGTCCAACCTGAGGATTGTGAGATGGAAAATATTAGCAGCAATTTATTACTAAAATGAGTAATGCAAATTTCAGATGCTCAAGTGAATCCAACCATGCATCAAAGTCATCCTCTGAAACATTTTGGACATTCAGATGTGATGACGTACTTGATCCAAGAGGTAATAAACCTTCAAATATAGATTTGCATCATGAATATTCTTCACATTAACCTCCTTCAGCCAATATTAACTGTTTCACCGAGAAAGCCACCACCGTTATGTCACTGTATGATGGAAACCACGTTTGATTTCCACCGGAGATAATGAGATTTCTTATTACAACTTTCAGTGGAAAGTCTCACGCTATTCCAAGTCGTAACCAAGCGCACATATTAATGGTAGGGTTGAACACTTGCTCGAGGTAAGAGGGCATAAGAAGGAATTACATACAATGAACTGTGATCGATAGCCAGCCTTCACTAAGTCCGGATCAACCCCAAAACAATTTAATGGGCACAGTCGAGTTTCTCCCTCAAAGAGTCGATTTCATTAAGAAGTACCATTCTGGAAAGCCAAAATCGGAGAATGTATGACACTCTAGTCGGTTGCATAAGGTAGCTACGGTGTTCGAATATTCTCATATTCTTAGTTGTGTGTTCATGCTCATACTCGTAATGAGTTTACGATTTTTATGGATTAAACCCGAAATCTGACTACCCGACTGCAAAGACTGGCCTATTTGGTGGAGCAGCCTTCCTGGCTTTGGATACCTCTCTATTTTGGTTGATTTGTCAGATGCTTACTCTTAATGCAAGAGAAGATTATGAATTGGATGATGATGAGAATTTGCAGTAAAAGAGCAGTTACATCCCCCAGAACCAGTAAAAGAGAATTTGCCTAAAAGGTTCAAGGGTATTGGCGATCAGAGAAGGAAGGCACCTACATATCCGCCAGTTCCCCACGTAAGTTCAGGTAAGACTCCAGTTCATTTTGGCAAGGATTTGGATATTGATTTTGTCAGTCATTTTTCAAAATTGAAATATTACTATTTCGTTGCAAAAGCTAATGCCTCTGTCACGTGCCAGAAATAAGGTTATCAAGTTTGCAGGAATGAATAATGCTGCTCAACCTATATGCACAATCAAAGAGGGAGAAGATGAGCCAATCAACATAAAATCAAAAAAATATTGTTGACTCCCTAAACCATGTTCTCAACCATTCTTTATTATTTTTTTAATTGTTGATTAACATTGCCATGCACATGCTATTTATCATGCACATTCAAGTAAACATATGACACAGGAATTAGACTAAATTTATGTTATTTTCATGATTATTACTGGATTGTTATCGACATCAAGAATTAGACTAAATTTATGTTGTTGACTCTCCTAAAAGTTGTTTCATTTGGCATCTATTTTTGTGTAAGAATCACTAAGAAATTGGTCATTTATTTTTGAACATACGTATGTTCTTTATGCCAAATTTTTTGCAGATTTTGGATAATCAACTGATCATTAAGGAAACTAATTGAGCGCTCAATTCGTCTCCAAAAGACTAATTTCATGAGAAATTCTAAAAAAACCATTCCATGAACATAAACGACATTTCCACAAAATTAAGAATTTTTGCAACTTCCTGTAATAGTTTAATCGTTTGACATGTTGCATGACAGATTAGCAAAATTGGAAGAGCTGAATTTGTTCTTAAATGTAAAATCATGGTGAAAGACCTATTCGACATCTCCAAGTGGTTGGTCAAAGACTAGTCAAACTCAGCTATTTTTAGCAGAATTCCAGAGCAGATTTGCTATGTTTGAAAGTTTGCATTCCATTGAGAGTTTACATTCCATTGCTATATTTGAAAGATTGCATGCCATAATTCCAGCAAGAGTCATTATCCATTTCCCATTACATTTCACTTCATACACTTCATTACATTTTCTTCAACTCTAACGCATAAATAAAACCAAATAAGCTCATCTACAAGCTTTTTGGCCCAACTTACATATCCATTGTCAGTTTCATTTTCCTACACTTACCAATAAACCCTACTTCCATACACCATTGAGTCAAAGTCCTTGAGTCTAAATATTCTTCTATAACAACACCTTAAAGCTTGCATGCCTTAAGGGCAAGCTATCATGCCGATAATCAAAGGGAATACATCAATATCCCTTGTTCATCGGATCTTCTGAGTATTTGACAACAACACATACATTCATACTTAGAAAGATTTGTTCGGGGCATCTTGACTCCCATTGGAATCAATGGTGGGAGCTCTCGTGTTGACTAGTGGCATTCATCAATGTCCACTAAGTTGACAACTTCTTGCTATGTTCGACACCAGCACATTTAATCACATACTAATATTTGTGCCATCGATCGTTGAAGACTTGAAGACACATAATTTGTAGCAAATGAAGCAGATTTCCTTTCATTCTTTTTCAGTTTGTCATGACTTGAGGACAAGTCAATAAATAAGGCTGGGGGGGAATGTAACTTCTATATTTTGTATACCTTCCAAGCCTTATACATTTTCAGCCATATTCAACAAACTCATCAGATTATTCAACAGAAGATCCAACAGCAGATTTAGCAGCAGCAGCAGATTCTGAACATTCAGCAGAAGATCCAGCAGCAGATTTAGCAGCAACAGCAGATTTCGAACATTCAGCAGAAGATCCAGTAGCAGATATGACAATACAGATCCGTCTTTCATCCACAACTTGCAGAAGAAGCTTCAAATCAGAATTGCAGCAACTGAACATGCATGATTCATCCACTTATGTAGGTAAGTAAGGTATGATGTTTTCTAACCTTTAATCTTGAAATTCTTTTTAGATGCTAAAATGATGATATTTGGAAAATATTCCACTATTTCACTATTCCCTTTCTTATTAAAAATTTCCAAAAGCCATCAGTTGGGGAGGGGGAATTTCACACTTCATTTTTTCTCATTCATATTACATCTTAACCCACATAGTCTTCCCACAATAAAAACTACTACAAAATGATGAGCATATTAAATGACTTCTTAGAATGATTGATCTCAACAAAGTAAATAATGATTGTAACACAAGAACCAATCATTCGAAGATGTAAATTCTTTGCAAAAATAAAAGTTATCAAAAGATGTGCAAAGTTAAMAAGGAAGTCCATGATTGAAAGATGGTTGTTACACAAGAACCAAACATCTTGTAAAAGGAAGATCATCTAAGAATCAAATCAAATAAGTCATTGTAGTAGCTTGCATSAGGACATGCAAGAGCTTCAGTTGGGGAGTATGTTTGGGCTTCAAAACRTCATACAAATATCACTCATTACCATACATTTTTCACCTATGCTTCCATTATATCACTCATTATTCACCACCATGTCACTTCATTTTCCCTATTGTTCWCCATTAACGGGTCTCATTTATATTTTCCAAATATTATTTATTTTTAAGCATTTTTAAGAGAAATTCTTGATTAAATATTAGAAAATAATATATTTTACTTCATATATGGAAAGTGGATTGTTTTTGTGACATGTGTAGGTTCCAAGGAAGCGTCCAAGACACATTTATGTGGCACTCTATGTTCAAATTCGAATTTGAGGAGATCATGGAGAGATTATTGAGAAGATCATGGAGGATATCATGGATCTCATGGAGAATATCAAGGACAAAAGAGGGTTATGTGTCTAGATGGTTGAGAGATGTATGGAACTAAAGAGAGATTAGTGGGTCACATTTATGAGTTTTTTACTCATCCCATTGTATAAATAGGACTACAATCTCCTCCATTTGTAATCCTGAAGTTTGTAATCTTAGAATTAGAGAGAGTTGTAATCTTAGAGTTGGTTTGTAATGGACATTTTGAAATACAGAATCATACTTCGATTTTTCTTCTACATTTGAGTCTCCTTTGAAGAGGTGTGCTTGTGGAGTTATGGAGGGCCCCCATGGCCTCACTTGCATGCTGATTTTCTTATTTTAGGTATAGCTTAATTTATGTTTTTTTTGTTTGATTTCAAGTATGATTGATTTGAATGAGACTTTGTGAGTTGAGTCCTTGTAAGGGGACTGGAGTTTCCAACGAATCTTAGGAATTAGATAACAGATTTTAGTGTGTGTAAGAGATTATGTGAGCTGATCCCTTGTAAGGGGATTAGAATCTCAGGCAAACATAAGCACTATGTTTTTAGTAGGTAGATTTGTTTAAATTGCAGAGGTGTTTAAGTGAGAGGGAACCAAAGTACAATCTCTTGTAAAAGAGTATTGGCTCCTGCTACATCAAACCCTCATGAGAAGGAACCAAGGTACAATCTCTTGTAAAAGAGTATTGGCTCCTGCTACATCAAACCCTCATGAGAAGAAACCAAAGTACAATCTCTTGTAAAAGAGTATTGGCTCCTGCTACATCAAACCCTCCTTTAGGTAGTTGAATCTTTCTAGATCTATATAGCACTTCTAAGTTTACCTTCCCGGGTTGACATTAAATGAACTCTGATTGACATCATCAATTAGAACTAAACATTTTGGCGTCGTTGCCGGGGAAGTGCAACTAGAAGGATTTTAATTATTTTATGCATTTATTTTTATGGACTAATTTGTGGAACTTGGTGACAACAGGTTCGTAAAGGAGTTCAAAGTTTGGCGCATTTTTTTTTTCGCACATAGTTAATTTAAATTCAATGTTTGTTTTAAACCCCCCATCTTCTCACTAATCCATCTACGGATGAAGAATTTGATGATGATAAACAGGTACTTCTTGGAGAGCAAGAACAATAATGAAGAATGGTTTCAAAAGAACCTTGCGCCAACTCCAAGAATAAGACAGGTTACTCACATCTTTGAAACGATCGGGTAAAAATTTTAAATCTTGATGTGAGCATTTTTTTATTTTTAATCCGTAGATGGCTTCACTGGAAGCATTCTTTTACTGAAAAAATAAAACATCTTTCAATAGCTTAAAAATAAAAAATAAAACGAGTTGTAGAATTTTCTTTTAGTCTTGTTTTTTTTTTTTTTAATATCATCATGAATAAAAAGAGTTGCTTCATCTTTGCATTTCTATGTCTTGTTTCTGTATCACGGGTGAGCCAAGAGCTTGATTATCGGAAAGATTTGTCTTTCGAGAGTCTAAATGCGCTCGTGACATTGCAGAAAGAGTGTAGATAATGCAAGGTTTTGTCGCAGATCTTAATTGGGTTTTATCCATCCACGCTAACCTGCAAAAATAAAAGAAACATAATAGATTAGTATGCTCTCTTCCTGCGCTCTGAGCGATAGGGAAGATCATAAAATCATTTTCAAAAAATAATCTTTTGCTGGACAAAGTGAGCCTTCATGGAAAAAATCTCTTAAATTGGCTAGAAAACCGAATATCATTATTGCACATTTTCACTGTTCCATAGGTTATTTTGAAGCCTTTTATGCATGCTTTGGTAATATTTTAGTGTCCCTTATGAAGAAGCCATACGTTGACTTTGGACTAAAACTAGGAGAACTGGTTTGGCTTCATGCCAACGCATTGCATTTCTTTAAAAAGTTAGAAAGCTTCGTTGTCAAACCCATGCTGCATATACCCTGTGATCATGGTAGTCCACAAAACTACATCTCTTTCACGCATTTCATCAAACATATGGCATGCATCAGAAATCTGTCCAACCTGAGGATTGTAAGCTGGAAAATATTAGCAGCAATTTACTACTAAAATGAGTAATGCAAATTTCAGATGCTCAAGTGAATCCAACCGTGCATCAAAGTCATCCTCTGAAACATTTTGGACATTCATATGTGATGACGTACTTGATCCTAGAGGTAATAAACCTTCAAATATAGATTTGCATCATGAATATTCTTCACATTAACCTCCTTCAGCCAATATTAATTGTTTCACCGAGAAAGCCACCACCGTTTGCTCCGGCATCTGTTCAAATAACGAGAAATGAACCCATCATTGGTTATTCATGTTCTTTTGTGTTTGAACAAGCATGATCATCATCTTATTCTAAAAGATGAAACAAAATGATAATAGAGCCCAGTCACATGTTCGATCCATCGAAGGTGGCGAAGTGGAAAACCAAATACAGTCTCCCGAACGCCTTCATAAGTCAGTGCTATTCCGCTGCAGTAAATAAATATGATCTGTTGATTCGTTTTAAAGACAGTGTATATTTTCTCCTGGGGCGGTTACATTGTTTTTAACCGAGAAACAGAGAAAAGCGTCCCCATCATTATCGATTTATTATGATAGATGAACCCAGAAACAATTTGTCAAACGACTATCACTACAGATATGGGATCTCACTCATTTGATGCGGAAAATGTTATTCTTGTTAAAATGTCGATTATGAAATTCAATTTTGTGATTACGTGTAGATTTTGAGTGATTACGTGCAGATTTTTTTGCAGAAACCCTTTTATTGCCGCTCCATTTGCCAGAGTCAAATCCGGTCGTGATTGCGCGCTGGAAAATCCTCGATCGGTCGTCAGAGAGATGAAAAGGACCCCAGAGTGAATGGTTTCTTTGAATGGCTTCGAGCAGACAGTGAATTAATGGTTGGTTTCTTTATTTAGAATGGGTTCTATGTGTTGTGAACGGCTTCATTGGGACAGTCCAATACTCTATGGTCGATTGCGGTGGCTACTGCTTTGCTGGGGATTGTGTTTTTGGGGCAGCGGTGGCAGAACGAACGCTGGAACAACAAGCAGTTGGAGCACGGCTTGTTCCACCATTCAGGCACATCCACGTCCACGCCCACGCCCATTCTGCAAGCCTCCACGTCCACGTCCACGTCTACGCCCACGTCCACGCCCACGCTCATTCTGCAAGCATATTAATGGTAGGGTTGAACACTTGGTCGAGGTAAGAGGGCATAAGAAGGAATTACATAAAACAAACTGTGATCGATAGCCATCCTTCACTAAGTCCGGATCAACCCCAAAAAAATTTAATGGGCACAGTCGAGTTTCTCCCTCAAAGAGTCGATTTCATTAAGAAGTACCATTCTGGAAAGCCAAAATCGGAGAATGTATGACACTCTAGTCAGCTGCATAAGGTAGCTACGGTGTTTGAATATTCTCATATTCTTAGTTGTGTGTTCATGCTCATAGTCGTAATGAGTTTATGATTTTTATGGATTAAACCTGAAATCTGACTGCCCGACTGCAAAGACTGGCCTATTTGGTGGAGCAGCCTTTTTGACTTTGGATACCTCTCTGTTTTGGCTGATTTGTCAGATGCTTACTCTTAATGCAAGAGCAGATTATGAATTGGATGATGATGAGAATTTGCAGTAAAAGAGCAGTTACATCCCCCAGAAGCAGTAAAAGAGAATTTGCTTAAAAGGTTCAAGGGTATTGGCGATCAGAGAAGGAAGGATCTTACTCCTCCAAAAGCTTCGGCACCTACATATCCGCCAGTTCCCCAGGTAAGTTCATGTAAGACTCCAGTTCATTTTGGCAAGGATTTGGATATTGATTTTGTCAGTCATTTTTCAAAATTGAAATATTACTATTTCGTTGCAAAAGCTAATGCCTTTGTCATGTGCCAGAAATAAGGTTATCAAGTTTGCAGGAATGAACAATGTTGCTCAACCTATATCCACAATCAAAGAGGGAGAATATGAGCCAATCAACATAAAATAAAAAAAAATATTGTTGACTCCCTAAACCATGTTCTCAACGATTCTTTATTATTTTTTTAATTGTTGATTAACATTTCCATGCACATGTTATTTATCATGCACATTCAAGTAAACATCTGACACAGGAATTAGACTAAATTTATTTTATTTTCATGATTATTACTGGATTGTTATCGACATCAGTAATTAGACTAAATTTATGTTGTTGACTCTCCTAAAAGTTGTTTCATTTGGCATCTATTTTTGAGTAAGAATCACTAAGAAATTGGCCATTTCTTTTTGAACATACTTATGTTCTTAATGCCAAGTTTTTTGCAGATTTTGGATAATCAACTGATCATTAAGGAAACTAATTGAGCGCTCAATTTGTCTCCAAAAGAATAATTTCATGATAAATTCTAAAAAACCAATCCATGAACATAAACGACATTTCCAGAAAATTAAGAATTTTTGCAACTTCCTGTAATAGTTTAATCGTTTGACATGTTGCATGACAGATTAGCAAAATTGGAAGAGTTGAGTTTGTTCTTAAATGTAAAATCATGGTGAAAGACCTATTCGACATCTCCAAGTGGTTGGTCAAAGACTAGTCAAACTCATCTATTTTTAGCAAAATTCTGGAGCAGATTTGCTATGTTTGAAAGTTTGCATTCCATTGAGAGTTTCCATTCCATTGCTATATTTGAAAGATTGCATGCCATAATTCCAGCAAGATTCATTATCCATTTCCCATTACATTTCACTTCATACACTTCATTACATTTTCTTCAACCCTAACCCATAAATAAAACCAACTCTAATAATCTTAGAATTAGAGAGAGTTGTAATCTTAGAGTTGGTTTGTAATGGACATTTTGAAATACAGAATCATACTTCGATTTTGCTTCTACATCTGAGTTTCCTTTGAAGAGGTGTGCTTGTGGAGTTATGGAGGGCCCCCATGGCCTCACTTGCATGCTGATTTTCTTATTTTAGGTATAGCTTAATTTATGTTTTTTTTGTTTGATTTCAAGTATGATTGATTTGAACGAGACTTTGTGAGTTGAGTCCTTGTAAGGGGACTGGAGTTTCCAATGAATCTTAGGAATTAGATAACAGATTTTAGTGTGTGTAAGAGATTTTGTGAGTTGAGTCCTTGTAAGGGGATTAGAATCTCAGGCAAACATAAGCACTATGTTTTTAGTAGGTAGATTTGTTTATATTGCAGAGGTGTTTAAGTGAGAAGGAACCAAAGTACAATCTCTTGTAAAAGAGTATTGGCTCCTGCTACATCAAACCCTCATGAGAAGGAACCAAAGTACAATCTCTTGTAAAAGAGTATTGGCTCTTGCTACATCAAACCCTAGTGAGAAGGATTCAAAGTACAATCTCTTGTAAAAGAGTATTGGCTCCTGCTACATCAAACCCTCCTTTAGGTAGTTGAATCTTTCTAGATCTATATAGCACTTCTAAGTTTACCTTCCCGTGTTGACATTAAATGAACTCTGATTGACATCATCAATTAGAACTAAACATTTTGGCGTCGTTGTCGGGGAAGTGCAACTAGAAGGATTTTAATTATTTTATGCATTTATTTTTATGGACTAATTTGTGGAACTTGGTGACAGCAGGTTCGTAAAGGAGTTCAAAGTTTGGCACATTTTTTTTTCACACATAGTTAATTTAAATTCAGTGTTTGTTTTAAACCCCCCATCTTCTCACTAATCCATCTACGGATGAAGAATTTGACGATGATAAACAAGTACTTCTTGGAGAGCAAGAACAATAATGAAGACTGGTTTCAAAAGAACCTTGCGCCAACTCCAAGAATAAGACAGGTTACTCACATCTTTGCAAACGATCAGGTAAAAATTTTAAATCTTGATGTGAGCATTTTTTAATTTTTAATCTGTAGATGGCTTGACTGGAAGCATTATTTTACTGAAAAAATAAAACATCTTTCAATAGCTTAAAAATAAAAAATAAAACAAGTTGTAGAATTTTCTTTTAGTCTTGTTTTTTTTTTTTTTTAAATATCATCATGAATAAAAAGAGTTGCTTCATCTTTGCATTTCTATGTCTTGTTTCTGTATCACGGGTGAGCCAAGAGCTTGATTATCGGAAAGCTTTGTCTTTCGAGAGTCTAAACGCCCTCGTGACATTGCAGAAAGAGTGTAGATAATGCAAGGTTTTGTCGCAGATCTTAATTGTGTTTTATCCATCCACGCTAACCTGCAAAAATAAAAGCAACATAATAGATTAGTATGCTCTCTTCCTGCGCTCTGAGCGATAGGGAAGATAAGAAAATCATTTTCAAAAAATAATCTCTTGCTGGACAAAGTGAGCCTTCATGGAAAAAATCTCTTAAATTGGCTAGAAAACCGAATATCATTATTGCACAGTTTCACTGTTCCATAGGTTATTTTGAATCCTTTTATGCATGTTTTGGTAAGATTTTAGTGTCCCTTATGAAGAATCCATACATTGACTTTGGACTAAAACTAGGAGAACTGGTTTGGCTTCATGCCAGTGCATTGCATTTCTTTAAAAAGTTAGAAAGCTTCGTTGTCAAACCCATGCTGCATATACCCTGTGATCATGGTCGTCCATAAAACTACATCTCTTTCACGCATTTCATCAAACATATGGCATGCATCAGAAATATGTCCAACCTGAGGATTGTGAGATGGAAAATATTAGCAGCAATTTATTACTAAAATGAGTAATGCAAATTTCAGATGCTCAAGTGAATCCAACCGTGCATCAAAGTCATCCTCTGAAACATTTTGGACATTCATATGTGATGACGTACTTGATCCAAGAGGTAATAAACCTACAACTATAGATTTGCATCATGAATATTCTTCACATTAACCTCCTTCAGCCAATATTAACTGTTTCACGGAGAAAGCCACCACCGTTCACTCCAGCATCTGTTCAAAGAACGAGAAATGAAACCATCATTGGTTATTCATGTTCTTCTGTGTTTGAACAAACATGATCATCTTCTTCTTCTAAAAGATGAAACAAAATGATAATAGAGCCCAGTCACATGTTCGATCCATGGAAGGTTGTGAAGAGAAAAACCAAATACAGTATCCTGAACACCTTCATAAGTCAGTGCTATTCCGCTGCAGCAAATAAATATGATCTGTTGAGCCGTTTTAAAGACAGAGTATATTTTCTCTGTGGGCGGTTACATTGTTTTTAACTGAAAAACAGAGAAAAATGTCCCCATCATTATCGATTTATTTTGATAGATGAACCCAAAAACAATTGGTCAAACGACTATCACTACAGATATGGGATCTCACTCATTTCATGCGGAAAATGTTATTCTTGTTAAAATGTCGATTATGAAATTCAATTTTGTGATTACGTGCAGATTTTGAGTGATTATGTCGATTTTCCAGAGTCAAATCCGGCCGTGATTGCGTGCTAGAAAATCCTCGATCGGTCGTCCGAGAGATGAAAAGGACCCCAGAGTGAATGGTTTCTTTGAATGGCTTCGTGCAGGCAGTGAATTAATGGTTGGTTTATTTATTTAGAATGGGTTCTATGTGTTGTGAATGTCTTCATTGGGATAGTCCAATACTCTATGGTCGATTGCGGTGGCTACTGCTTTGCTGGGGATTGTGTTTTTGGGGCAGCGGTGGAAGAACGAATGCTGGAACAACAAGAAGCTGGAGCACGGCTTGTTCCACCATTCTGCCACGTCCACATCCACGCCCATGCCCATTCTGCAAGCCTCCACGTCTACGTCCACGTCCACACCCATGTCCACGCCCATGCCCATTCTGCAAGCCTCCACGTCCACGTCCATGTCCACGCCCACGCCCACGTAAATGATATTATGCACGTCTCCCAAACTGCCATAGCTGGCAGATGAATATCCATCGGCCTCCGCCATTCTGAGGTCGCCCAAAACGCCACCGTTGGGAGTCAAATTTCAGTAGATCTTTCAGGAATGGATCCTGGAAAGAATCTTAACCTTCAGTAATTTAAACATAGTAGTTTTGTCACTGTATGATGGAAACCACGTTTGATTTCCGCCGGAGATAATGAGATTTGTTATTACAACTGTCAGTGGAAACTCTCATGCTATTCCAAGTCATAACCAGGTGCGCATATTAATGGTAGGGTTGAACACTTGCTCGAGGTAAGAGGGCATAAGAAGGAATTACATACAACGAACTGTGATCGATAGCCAGCCTTCACTAAGTCCGGATCAACCCCAAAACAATTTAATTGGCACAGTCGAGTTTCTCCCTCAAAGAGATGATTTCATTCAGAAGTATCATTCTGGAAAGCCAAAATCGGAGAATGTATGACACTCTAGTCGGTTGCATAAGGTAGCTACGGTGTTCGAGTATTCTCATATTCTTAGTTGTGTGTTCATGCTCATACTCGTAATGAGTTTATGATTTGTATGGATTGAACCCGAAATCTGACTGCCCGACTGCAAAGACTGCCCTATTTGGTGGAGCAGCCTTCCTGGCATTGGATACCTCTCTGTTTTGGCTGATTTGTCAGATTCTTACTCTTAATGCAAGAGAAGATTATGAATTGGATGATGATGAGAATTTGCAGTAAAAGAGAAGTTACATCCCCCAGAAGCAGTAAAAGAGAATTTGCTTAAAAGGTTCAAGGGTATTGGCGATCAGAGAAGGAAGGCTCTTACTCCTCCAAAATATTCGGCACCTACATATCCGCCAGTTCCCCAGGTAAGTTCATGTAAGACTCCAGTTCATTTTGGCAAGGATTTGGATATTGATTTTGTCAGTCATTTTTCAAAATTGAAATATTACTATTTCGTTGCAAAAGCTAATGCCTCTGTCACGTGCCAGAAATAAGGTTATCAAGTTTGCAGGAATGGACAATGTTTCTCAACCTATATGCACAATCGAAGAGAGAGAAGATGAGCCAATCAACATAAAATCAAAAAAATATTGTTGACTCCCTAAACCATGTTCTCAACTATTCTTTATTATTTTTTTAATTGTTGATTAACATTGTCATGCACATGATATTTATCATGCACATTCAAGTAAACATCTGACACAGGAATTAGACTAAATTTATGTTATTTTCATGATTATTACTGGACTGTTATCGACATCAGGAATTAGTCTAAATTTATGTTGTTGATTCTCCTAAAAGTTGTTTCATTTGGCATCTATTTTTGTGTAAGAATCACTAAGAAATTCACCATTTCTTTTAGAACATACTTATGTTCTTTATGCCAAGTTTTTTACAGATTTTGGATAATCAACTGATCATTAAGGAAACTAATTGAGCGCTCAATTCGTCTCCAAAAGACTAATTTCATGAGAAATTCTAAAAAAACCAGTCCATGAACATAAACGACATTTCCATAAAATTAAGAATTTTTGCAACTTCCTGTAATAGTTTAATCATTTGACATGTTGCATGACAGATTAGAAAAATTGGAAGAGCTGAGTTTGTTCTTAAATGTAAAATCATGGTGAAAGACCTATTCGAAATCTCCAAGTGGCTGGTCAAAGACTAGTCAAACTCAACTATTTTTAGCAGAATTCCGGAGCAGATTTGTTATGTTTGAAAGTTTACATTCCATTGAGAGTTTCCATTCCATTGCTATATTTGAAAGATTGCATGCCATAATTCCAGCAAGAGTCATTATCCATTTCCCATTACATTTCACTTCATACACTTCATTACATTTTCTTCAACCCTAACCCATAAATAAAACCAACCAAGCTCATCTACAAGCTTTTTGGCCCACTTTACATATTCATTGTCAGTTTCATTTTCCTACACTTTTCAATAAACCCTACTTCCATACACCATTGAGTCAAAATCCTTGAGTCTAAATATTCTTCTAAAACAACACCTTGAAGCTTGCATGCCTTAAGGGCAAGCTATCATGCCGATAAGCAAAGGGAATACATCAATGTCCCTTGTTCATCGGATCTTCTGAGTATTCAACAACAACACATACATTCATACTTAGAAAGATGTGTTCGGGGCATCTTGACTCCCATTGGAATCAATGGTGGGAGCTCTCATGTTGACTAGTGGCATTCATCAATGGCCACTAAGTTAACAACTTCTTGCTATGTTCGACACCAGCACATTTAATCACATAGTAAGATTTGTGCCATCGATCGTTGAAGACTTGAAGACACATAATTTGTAGCAAATGAAGCAGATTTCCTTTCATTCTTTTTCAGTTTGTCATGACTTGAGGACAAGTCAATAAATAAGGCTGGGGGGGAATGTAACTTCTATATTTT
>ML791797.1:89927-116871 GCA_009831015.1 Picea engelmannii
TATATATATATATATATATATATTAAAAGTGTATGAAAGTACATAAAGACACTATATACATCTATACATAAATCTTTAGCTAATGACCTCTCAGCCTTAAACCCACATATGCAGAATTGTAAAATTAATTATGTTACAGCTACATAATCGATCTTCTCAAAACATCTAATTTTGGGCCCACAAATCCCCCTTTAACAGAGCTCGATTTCTTTGTTAACGCACCATTCTCGACCGGTGTTTATCTAAGCGCTTAAATCTGGGCGCTTTCCTCTTCATGACTAACTATTTATAACTATGTGCTTAAATATTAGTGCCTTTCATATCTAGGCTTAGCTTCAGTTCCTCCACGTGACCAGTAGTTGCATTGTGACCATGCACCTAATAACGTCGGGGCTTTACTCCTCATCATAGACCATTGGAACTTTTCTCCCTTTTAATTTCCATCATTGATCATCATAGGATAGACGATCCACATCATGTCTTGGAATATGGTATTTGAGCTATGGAATGAATCTCTGAAAGTCTACTCCAATAGATGGTTGATCTTCTCTAAATCCCTCCTCCGATGGATAGTTGATCTCCTCTAAATCCCTCCTCCGATGGATGGTTGTGATTCATTGTTGGAACTCCTAATGGCTGCAACACTTGAATACTTCTACATCGTCGATATTCCACTTTTGATCTTCACCATCGATATGGATTCCCTTGTATCAGAATACTCTTGTCGGACTCCTCTTGTCGGAAGGTCTCAATACACGAATATTATGGTACTCTGAAACTCAACTTCAACGGACATGTGTCACTTCTTTGGATCCCGAATGTCTGCACAATCTCCACTATCAATCTGTCATAAGATCTATGGCCACACTCATTGGCCTTCGCTTCTACAGCACCAAACCTTCATCAAAGGATTTACACATGGATGCCATGTTTCATAATTCCACTTGAGGATATGACTGCCACGTGTCACACTTTCACTTGTGGATACAACTGCCACATGTCACATTCTTATTCGTGTGTTTCACTGCCATGTATCCACTTCTCATTTGTTGATGTTATCTGTCCTGGTCACTGTCATCTTCCATGTGTCTCTTATGTATCCATCGATCTATTTAACTCTGAATAGATCCCAATTGTTGATCATTGTTGCTCTATCAAAGTTCCTCCAGCTTATAGACTTGGATGGCTCTACTCCGAGAACTAATAAAATGTTGCCATGCATCTCTTTTGTAGTCATTATACTCGCTACTCCGAGATTTTATTACAACCATTGATCATACCTCCCTTTGCGGAATATTTTTCAAACTTACACTCCAATAGCCTTACTCTGAAAGACTTGACATTTTCGCTACGGACTCTGAATAAAGAACACACCTTGGTCATCGATCTAGATAGATATTCACCCGATATCTAATCTCGTCTATCCAAATTTAAACACACAAAACTCAAACTAAGTCCCACATATCAATGATCAGACTTGATCCTTCGTCCCGATCAGATGGTATACATGAATCTGTACATGAATTTATACAAGTTCATCAGCCTTCTTGGCCTGATATACATTAAATTGGCCTATAATCGGCATGTATGCCACACTTAGTCTCTTACACACTCTCTATATTTTCCCTTATTTGTCTAACTCATACCACCTCTATGCCCGTAAGCTTACAATAGTTTTTAAGTGAAAGGATTGTGACACTATAATTTGGTTCAGATCCTAAATTCTCTCAACTATCAATCCTTAGGACCTCTTAGATCCACAAAATCCTCAAATACTCTTGAGATCTCTCTAAATATTACAAACTCTCTAGATATACTTAAACAAGGCATATTCTATTACATATTAATCAATCCCAAACTTAACAACCTTTATCCTATGCAATTATTCTAGAATTCCAATAAAACATAGGAAAATACAATAATTCAAAGACCCCCCTAGGTCTAATAAAATTAGGTTGTTTTGGAGGAAAAATGCTCCTGCATTAGACTCGGTTAAAATATTTCATGATATCTTGATCATGAGTCTTCATTTGTTTAATTCCTCCTAGATCCAAAACCTTATGTTGTTTTCCACTTGTTTTGATGCCTTGTTGTTGTCTGCAACCTTCCAGGATCTCATACTTTACTTTGTTGTTGGGAAAAATCTTTGCTTCCTTCATTAAGTTGTGTTGGAATGATAATATTCTTCTTCTTCTTCTTCCTCTAGTATTTCCACTTGGAAATATTCATCAAATGCTTCCATAACTCCTCAATGTCTAGTCTTGTCCTCTGCTAGTACACACCACTGCTACAATTTGTTTGCTTGAAATTATTACAAAAATTTTGTATATATGCTACCATATCTTGTTCTTCACAAATTTTTCTGTCCTCTGCTCCTTGAGAACATTTCTCACTAAATAAAAAATTATGCAAACAATAATGCATATCATTAATTTGCATACTCAGTCTACATGATTGCTCAATCAAATTTGGTTCTTGGAATTTCTTAAAATGATAGATTTGTTGCAAACACTTTATACCTTTTTGTAGGGATTTCTCCATGATCATGCACCAATTATCTTTAGCACCATCCTCATTCATTGTCATTTCTCCTCTGTCAAGCTCCATACTTGCATCATTATAGCCTTGCATAACCCTTTCTAAGATTCTATGTACTTCATCCTCTGAAGTATCTCCAAGACACCTATTCCTCCCCTTCGCATCTTCATCATTTGCATTCTATGAACATGCATAACTTCCTCTTTCAAAGCTTTCAATAAACAATGTTTTCCCCTCCTCTGACATGAAAAAATTTTGAATATGTCTTTCTCTTATGCCTTCATGAGGCAATTCTTCCTTTAGGACAACTACAAGTGATTTTCTATCTCCATGACCTATAAGTCTTGCAAACATACACAAATCATTAGTTTTAAAAATATGAGACTTATGAGTCTCCTTAGATGCCTTTAGAATTTTCTCCTTATGTTGGAATGAAATTTCCAAGCTCTTCATAAGTTTTACACTATGAACCTCATCTTCCTTTCCAAGCATCACTCCCTACTATGGTTCAAAAAAGTGAATTGTTAGTCCTGTCTCCAAGGACTTCCTGTACTCAACCTCTCTGAGTTCCTCTTCTCTGATACGAGATTTCAGTTTGTGCCTCTTCTTCCTTACAATCAATTGTCTAATAGGTCGTTTATCCTTCCTCTTCAATATCCAACCATATATTTGATATTCATTTCTTTCCTGTAGCATCTTCGTAATTATACTGAGTCTCTCTTTTAACTCAGTTAATTATCTATCAAGCTCCTCTTGAATCATCCTTCTTTTGTCAATTTCTTTGGAATTCTCTCTCCTTTGATTGTGGCTTCTCTCTGAACATTTGAAATCACCATAAGTAGTCACCTCCACCTCCTCTCTTGTGAAATTATCATAGTCCACTATGAGTTGCATAAAGCCTTTGTAGCAAGTCTCCTCTACATGCCATTCAATACCTCACCAAGATTCCTCCTGAGATTTGGAATTTTGGTATTACTATTTTTCTCCAATAGAACCTTCTAAGAACTCCTTTCTCTTCTCTGTCTCTACACCTACTCACACTCTCCTTGAGAACTTCTCTTGTTCTCGTCACTTCCAACCTTCAGCTGAAAGTGTTACAGCATCCCTTGCTGCAAGGTTATTTATGCCACAAGCTTCTTTTACTTGAGAGCTATGCTTTCTCCCTTCTTCTCATGTCACATTTCTATTGGATACAAATGGATGCTACCATTCCTTCTCCCTCTATTGCTACCTGCAATCACAATTCTTCATAACCAGAGTTAACAAAACATTACTAATACTTGCAAGATCTATCCTGAGATCTTGTCTTCTCAGTATCTTCTCTCAATTTTTCTTCTTGACTGGAATGTCCCCAATTCTATAGTAATCCACTCAGGAATTATATATCTAATTCATTTTTCTACCTTTCTACACAAATCTTCCTTTTGCAATTTCTAATTTTAGAGAAAAATTGTGATCTGATACCAAAAATGAACTCTGTTCATTTAAGGTATTCCATATGAATCAAATACACAAAAAAATTAAAGTTCCTGCTCTGATACCAAAAATGATGACCTCCCATCCTTAAAACCACATATGCATAATTGTAAAATTAATTATGCTGACAAACTCGAGCTGCTCAATACATCTAAGATTTGATGCAAGTTGTGCACAGGTCCGAGATTAAACTAAGTGTCGAAGGGACTTTGTTAGAAGTCGAAGAACCAGAAAAGGAGAATGTCAGGAGGGCGAGAGGAATTTATCTTCTAGAAATCCTTTGGATCTAAGTTATCGAAATCCCTGAAATGAAAGGAGTGTGTGGGAAGTTGAAGTCTTCACGAGACCAAGCTCAAGAAGAATAACACTTTTCATAAGCGTTAACGAGATCCAAGAAACGGATTCGTAGGAAGGATAAAGGTAGAAGCCTTTGAATATTTCGAAAATCTTCTAAGTCTGAAGAAAGCGTAAGCTCATGGAGAAAGATCTGGACTGTACGGTCATCTTCCAAATAATGAGGAGCAAGTGTAGAGGGGGGAAGATATCAGTCGTTCGGTCTGAGCGTGAAAGAATCGTAGCCAACCGATCAAGGTAAAGTGCACTAACACTAAGATTTGAAAGTACATAGGATGAGCGGGGTTACGAAAGTTCTTAAATCATCGGAACCGTCTATCAAGGGGGACATGTGGCGAGAGATAAGTGTTTCACTTACTCATGACTTAGAGAAGTCAAAGGCAGATCTATAAGAACTCATGAATCGTGAAATTGTGATTTGATCACAGTCGTTGATCGAAGGAGGGAGTTGAACTGTAGATCTGGTCTTGTCGGGAGTTCACAACTCAGGAAATCGAAAGTAGGAGTTATGGGAACTCACGAAATCCAAGTTCACGATTTGATCTGATCCATCGGATCAAGGAGATATCTAGATTGTTGGTTTCCCAGGAAGATATCGGGAGGTCGATTATCAGAAGAAGGGAGGTGAGCGGTCCTCCAACTTCGTGAAACGCGAAGTCTCGATATGCAAAAAGGAGATCAGGACCGTTGGATCGTGGGGATTGTGGACCATTGATTTGGCACTCTGAAATATCGGCATTTCAGGAGTTGGGGTGACTCACATGCAAATACTCAATATGTGAAGTCATGACGTGCCTTTTGATCAAGCGAGTGGTCATAGTCATGGTCATGAAAAGGAATTGGCTTAGCCAGAGAAGAGCTAGTGCCTATTTGGCGTTGAGGTTTGAACAACGCTCAGGAGAGGGCCCGCAGGTCTCATACAACTTGTGTCTTTGGAGAAAGGACTTGTGTAAGTTGGTTTGGGGTCTAGCAGAGACCCGGAGAGTCAATCAGACTTAGTTTCTTGATCGATCCTAGATCAGGAGCTTGTGTAACCCTTGGGAGAGAAGGGGGGTCTGCCTCAAGTGGTATCAAAGTGGAATGTTTTCTTTTAGATAGTAGGCAAAAGAGAGGAGACAGAAAAACGTGAAGTTGTACTCAGTGTGTGATAGATAGTCAACACAATGCCACCAAGGAGACGAGTAGAAGCACCTTTATCCAATCGAGTTGTAGAAAGGACGATGCGAGAATTTGGTGCAATATTAGAGGTGATGGAGGCAGGGCAGAGGAGATAACCTGATGCTGGAGACATCAGCAATGCAGAGAGTGAAGAAGTAGAATCTGAAGAAGCTGCAGGAGAGAATGTTGGTGAAGAATGCTTGTTGAGAGCAGTTTCTAGATTGGGAGGCAGAGCCAAGATAGGGGTCCCAATGTATGAAGGCAATTTATATGTTGAAGAGTTGTTGAAATGGGATAATATCCATGGACAAAAATTTCGACTATGAAGATGTCAATGAAGAGAGAAAGGTGAAACATGTTGTCACTAGGCTAAAAGGACACACAACACTATGGTGGGATGAACTGCAGGCTGAAAGAAGAAGTAAATCCAAGCAGAAGATAAAGAATTGGGACAGAATGGTAGCCAAGCTGAAGGCTAAGTTCATGCCCAAGAATTATCAAATTAATCTGTTCAGGAAGATGAAAAACCTGAGACAGAAGGGGATGATAGCTAAGGAGTACATAGAGGATTTGTAAAGGTTGAACATCAGAACTGGACAAAGGGAGAGAGATAAAGAAAAAGTTTCCAAATATATAAATGGCCTGAGATATGAAATCCAGGATGAAATCAACATGATGTCAGTAAATATAGTGGAGGATGCTTATCAGTTTGGCAGGAAACAAAGCCAGAGAGGAAGAGGTAAAATCCCAACCCCAAACAAAAGAAAGGGAGTTAACCATGACAAGGCACATAAGTCTAATGATGAGACTGAAAAACCACACAGTCACTCAGAAAGAGGAGGAAGTTCTCAAGGAAGACAGGGTGGTGGAAGAAGTTCTTCTAGAGGAAGAGGAGGAGAAGTAAGATGTTATGCATGTGGAAAGACAGGGCACATGTCTTGGTAATGTCCCAAGAAAAAGAAAGAAGGAGGAGGTGAAGCTCACATTTCAAAAGCACAGAGAGGGAATGTTGAAGCAGAAGGAGCAGAGGATGGAATATCCATGATGTTGAGGAAGGTTATCTTAAAACTAGAGGCATAAGTTGAAAATCCAGTGCAGAGGAATAGTCTCTTCAGGATAGCTTGAAAGACTAAATACAGAGTATGCAAGGTGATAATCGACAGTGGGAGAATTGATAACTTAGTATCTACATATATGGTGGAGAAATTGGAGCTGAAGACCACTGCACATCCGAAGCCATACAAAGTCTCATGATCGTAGAAAGGACACCAGGTAATGGTTACTAAACAATGCTTGGTTGAATTTAAGATAGGAGGATATAGAGATGAAATTCTATGTGATGTAATTCCCATGGATGTATGCCATATTCTGTTGGAAAGACCATGGAATTTTGAAAGCAATGTCATTCATGATGGGAGGAAGAATACATACACCTTGGAGAATAATGGTAGAACACACATGTTGCTGCCAATAGAGGAGAAGAAAGTGAAAGAGGAAGCCAACACGAGCATACTTCTCATGAGTGGGAAGGAACTCCTGAAAGAAGTCACGAAAGAACAAGAGATGCAGTTTTTTGTGGTGAGGAAACCCGGAGTTATCCTTACAAGTACTTCAATGCATGATTTGCCTGAAGAAGTTCAGGAATTGTTGGATAATTTTGCTGACATAGTGGTGGATGAGCTTCCAAACTCATTGCCACCCATTAGAAGTATCAATCATCATATTCATTTGATACCAGGAGCAAGTCTGTCGAACAAAGAAGCATACATATTGACACCAAGAGAGAATGAGGAGGTAAAGAACCAAGTCCAGGAACTGTTAGACAAGGGTTTGGTTAGAGAGAGCTTGAGTCCATGTGCAGTACCAACTGTGTTGAGTCCAAATAAGGATGGAGGATGGAGAATGTGTACAGAATCAAGATCCATTAACAAGATCACCATCAGGTATATATTTCCTTTACCAAGAATGGATGATTTAATGGACTATTTGAGTGGAGCAAATTTCTTTTCTAAAATAGATTTGAAAAGCGAATATCACCAGATTAGAATGAGAGAAGGTGATGAGTGGAAGACAACCTTTAAGATAAATGAAGGTTTGTATGAGTGGCTTGTTATGCCATTTGTCTTAACCAATGCCCTGATTACTTTTATGAGGCTGATGAATGAGATACTAAAAGATTTCATTGGCAAGTTTGAGGTTGTATATCTGGATGATATACTGATCTTTAGAAGGACTAAAGAGGAGCATTTGAGGCACCTAACGCTAGTGATGAGGAGACTACAGCAGGAGAAGTTGTCGATAAATATGAAGAAGTCCTCTTTTATGAAGAAAGAACTCATTTACTTGGATTTTTTTATCTCTTCAAATGAACTGAAGATGGATCCAGAGAAGGTGAAAACAATCAAAGAATGGTTGTCACCAAGAAGCATGTTTGAGGTAAGGAGCTTCCATGGATTAGCAAGCTTCTATAGGAAGTTCATCAGAGACTTCAGTGGAATTTGTACACCAATGATGGATATGAGTGAAGAAGAAGCACAAGTCTTTTAAATGGACAGAAGAAGTCAGGAGGAGCTTCAATAAACTGAAGGAGAAAATAACAGAACGACCAATTCTGGTCTTGCTGAATTTTGAAAAGACATTTCAGGTGAGAAGTGATGCAAGTGGAGTTGCAATTGGAGCATTTTTGAGCCAAGATAATAGACTTGTTGCCTATTTCAGTGAGAAGCTGAATGAGACCAAGAGAAAATACTCCACGTATGATAAGGAGTTTTATTCCACAATTCAAGCCTTGAAAAAGTGGAGACACTACCTTGTCCCACGGGAATTTTTCTTGTATGGCAATAATCAGGATTTACAATTCATAACCAGACAGGAAAAATTGAATTAGAGACATGTGAAATGGGTTGAGTTTATGTAGAATTTTACTTTTGTCATAAAACATATTACTGGGAATGCTAACAAAGTTGTTGATGCATTAAGAAGGAGATGTTTGATTCTACAAAAATTTCAGGTGAAGACCTTGGGGTTTGAACACCTTAAGGACATGTATTGTGATGATAAAGATTTCAAGGAAGCATATGAAGCATGTGCAAATACTGTGCTGAGAGACAAAATCCAGTGGACAGAGTATATGATCAAGAGGGATTTTTGTTCAAGGGAAATCATTTGTGCATACCAAAATGCTCAATGAGGGATAACCTTTTGAAGGAAAAACATAGTGGAGGATTGGCTGGACATTTTGGCCATCATAAAACATTTGCATAGTTGAGAAGTTCATACCATTGGCCAGGTATGAGAATAGAAGGGATAAAGTTTGTGAACAGATGTAGAATCTACCAACATGCAAAAGGAAAAAGATAGAACACTCGATTGTATCAACCATTTCCAATACCAGAGAGGCCTTGGGATGCAATAAGCATGGATTTTGTGATGGGACTGCCAAGGACGCAAAGAGGATTTGATTCCATATTTGTGGTGGTGGATATATTTTCAAATATGGCACACTTTATCCCATGCCAGAAAACCAGTGATGCAATGCATGTCGCAAATCTATTTTTCAAGGAAGTTGTAAGACTTCACGGCCTACCCGGGAGCATTGTCTCAGACGGAGACACAAAATTTGTTGGACACTTTTGGAGAACACTGTGGAAGAAGTTGGGGACAGATTTGTCCTTCAGCTCAGCTTATCACCCTCAGACATATGGAAAAACTGAGGTGGTAAACAGAAGTTTGGGAAACTTGTTGAAGAGTCTAGTTACTGAATACCATAATCAGTGGGATGAGATTCTGCCACAAGCAGAATTTGCATACAATGATTCACCAAACAGGAGCATTGGAAAGAGCCCATTCCAAATATTGTATGGAATGAAACCCAGGGGACTATATGAGTTGAGAGACTTGGAACAGAGTGATATCAAGAGTGTTGAAGCAGAAGATTTTGCTGCATAAATGGAGAGGCTCCATAGCCAGATCAGAGGACAGTTGCAGAGTTCTAACCAGGAGTACAAGCGCATAGCAAATCAACATCGCAGAGAAATTCAATTTGAAGTAGGAGATCATGTTTTGGCACATCCCAGGAAAGAAAGGTTCCCTAGGGGAACATATAACAAGTTAAAGATGAATAACATAGGACCAGTAAGATCTTGAGGAAGTTTGATCCAAACACCTATGAGATTGAATTGCCAGATGATGTGGGCATATCGCCCGTATTCAATGTTTCAGACCTGTATCCTTACAACAAAGATGACATAGAGGGATTAGAAGATCAAGAGAAGGTCCAGTGGGAGAAACAAATGCCTATAGAAAAAAAACCACAGATGGAGATGATTGTTGATCAGAGGATTAGAAAAAAGACCAGGAGGAAGACCTATTTTGAATATCTGGTCAAGTGGAATGGACACCCAATAGAAGATGTTAGTTGGGAAAATGAAGGTGCTATACAGCAGCATGGAAAGTTGGTGCAGGAGCTCATGGAAAGAATTCCATGAATTTTTTTCAAGGGGAGTATGATGCAGGAACATCGTTGGAAAGCACGTGGAGCAGGACCTATCAGCATATGGGATCCTATACGGAATCTCAGCGCTGGATGATCAGTTCCTCAGACATCTGCTGAAATGACCTCATCAGCCCAACCACGTCACCCACTGCTATCTTCTCCTTCCTGACAACATGTTCGTCTCCCTGGGGATTAGACCCCTCAAGCATGATGTCGTTGGAGGCGTTGCGCCTCCTCCCCTAGCACCCCGTCGTCTGCCTCTGCGGCATCCTCTAACCATGATTACCTACATGAATACAAGTCAACTTAATTAGCAACATTATAATCAAATATAATATCAACAAAAGTCGTAGTGATCCCAAGTCACGGGTTGGACTCGCTCTGATACCATGTGTAATGACCCCTTCGTTACGACTACAAGCGAAGAAGAAGATGAATTTTTTTTTTCTTTTTGACAGGATGACAACAATGATTACAGCTAGACAACACACCTGACGGCAAGCACCACACCCATTGTACAGGAAATAGACATCTATGACTCCATGCACTGGCACAAGAGAAGCTGAGAGAAACATGCATAAAACAACAAGGATAAATGACTACCCACTCGACGTAAACATGACCATGCCTACAAGCTAAGGGACAACATCCTCATCCCGACACAATGGCCTCGACAACCATTTGACTAGAACCTTGATGGCGCGCAACCAATGCATGATGGCATTCAACCCAAGTGTCAATAGCAAACTTACAATGAACAATAATACTCACACAGAAGGCACAGACTCCGACCAAGTTATCATTCATCTCTATCCAATGGGGCATGCCATGATCCCCTCATGAGGAATCATGTCGTCCCTAGGTGATAGGTGCAGCGATAACCCTGGCACTACCTAACCTATCTGGACCAAGGACTCAATATAAATCCAACGTGCCAAGGGCCGAAATAATGGACAAGAAGACTACGCCTATGCCCCCAAGCAATGGGTATACAAGAAGCAAGAAGACATCTCTCAACAAAAGCGCAATCCATTAAATGACTCAATGAAGACCAAGAAGCCCCAAGGTTAAGAAAGAAGTCTAGGTGTGAAGGGTAAACTATTGTAACCAAAAATCCTATAACTCAACATTATGACTTGTCTAACAAAGAAATCCTATTATTTGATAAAAGTCCACAACAAACTGGTATGGCTTTTATTAGTAAAAAAAATTGTTATTATTTCCCTTGAACAACAAACCACCTTTATTTTCCTCGAGCTCTAATCACTCAAGGAATAAGTTAGTTGAGGTAATTATTTATTACGTCTCGCCCATTATACACTAATTCTTTGCCACCTAAAGATATTATATATCTCGGTCGCATACTAGCCTTAATATCTCATATAAATGCTATGCTGCTAAATAAAATAAATGTTGAAATAAAATAGTTGTGCCTAATCAATATATCCGTTTAAACCATCAATGTAGTGTTGTCTATCTTTCCATGGTTAACATTTATATAACAAAACGAAATTAGCAAGAGTTTAACTATAAATCCCAAACATGAAAGTTAATGTATCAATCGTTGTCGGTTGACTAAATGTTGTAATTACTAAGGAATTGACCGGTAAATTGTTGTTCCATTATAAAATTGCTATCATAATTTGGATATGTGGATCGTTGTCAACCTAGTAAATAGATGTCTAAATAAGGCATGAAACGTTGGCAGGATAATAATCAACACTGGCATTGCAACTGGATGTAAAATAGAATTTCTGTCAATTAAATAAAAACGTTGTAAAGGTAAACACCAATCATTAAAACATTGTCCAGAAAACAATTATGTAAAAGCAGGGTTATTATCATTGTCTGGCATATGTAAAACACAGTCTTCACAATGGTAAGAATCGTCATGCAGTAAAGGTAACAGATAGCAGTTTTTGAGGGAAAAATCCCAGTCTTCACAAGGGAAAAATTGTAGTTTTCATAAAGGCAAATTCGTAGTCATCATAAAGGAAAAATTGTAGTCTTTATAAAGGAAAAATCCCATTCATCATAAAGGTAAAATCGCAGTCTTTATAAAGGCAAAATCACTAGACAAACATGGGTAACGAATTGCAATTTTTAAGGTGGAATCGTTGTGTGTAACAGGTAACCTTGTATAGTCTGTAAAGGGGTAAAATCATGATGCAAACAAGGGGAACGGTTGCAGTCCTAAACCAACCGTAGGCACAGTGGGACATCGCAAGAGTTAAGCCATCACAAAACCCAGAGAACAATTGGGTAACGATTGAAGTGGCTGGGTAAAAGTTAAAATTAAAAATTCTCCATTGATAAGTATGACAGTAGTACAATCGCGGTGGTACAAATTTATACAAATAAGAACAATTAGAAAAGGGAAAAAATGCTACCACGGTGGGTTTTCAAAGGATACGTAGTCAAATTTCGCTCAGAGAAAATGCCCATCATAGTCCCAAACGCAGTCATTAAAAATCAATGGAAGCGCAGTCTTAAAAAGAGGGAATCGCAATGTACTCCAATGGAATTTCCCAGCCATTACACCCCAAACAAAAACGTTCCCAATGCACACGAAACGAACCCCCATATGCTACAACCACACCCCCAAACACAGAAAAAAAAATATGAAGGCATTCCAGTAAATAAAATTCGTGGTGGTTCAAGTGTAAAAAGAAGCATGCACTCAAGGAAGTGATAAATCTCAACTGAAGAAGGTAAAATAAAAGGGTAAGTTTGTTGTGTTAATTCTCCCACAAATTTCATTAAATTGCAAAGAAAAATAAAATCGCAGGACAAAGAATCATAAACTCAGAGTAAAATGCCATTGCAAAAGATAGATCGCAGAGCAGCTATGTATCCAAGACGCAGAGCTATCCGCCATCGAACTGTAAATGATTGCAGAGGAAAAAAATTTACAGTCAAGGTATTAAATTGTAGAGAAAAAATTTTCCAGATTGAAGAAGTAAAATTTCAGAGTAAAAGATAAGTATTTCTTCCATCAAGACGTAGGTAAAACGCAGAGTTAAAACAAATGGGGATAGGAATGATAAAAATGGCATATTACTCAACGTAAGAAGGCGCAAATACCATCAATCAGCCAAGAACAATTAGCAGGGGTAGAAGACTGAGAACTATCCTTCGCTCATCATCCATGCACAGAAAAGCAGGGCATTAGAATATATAGGTTGTTGTGCACCAAAGTGACGACCGTCGATTTAGCTCCTAGCCGACTGCTCAGGTGAGGACTGACGAGCTAGGGATGAGGATGAAAGGCACAACTCTTCACAACAATCAACAAAACCAAAGGACAGTCACAACATGCAGGGATTGAAATCCAAGGGAATCAAGTTAAGCAGCGAGCTTAAGGCTATGGGGAATTTAAGTTCTCGGATGAAATGCTAAGTCAAACATTTACTTTACCCAAATAAAAATACAGAATGAAAGCGTAAGGTATAATAAGAATATACCATGTAGAATCAAGTAAGCATACCGTGGCCCAAGTCATACACTCTGAGTCATTGTCCTGCGTGCTCCGTGCCGCTCCCACTTCTCGACCGATGAGACTTCACCGGTACCTCCCAGCCAACCATAAGGGTACTCTTCTTCCCCCTTAGCCCCCCAAGCCTCAAAGGGGCCACGCACACTAAACCAGAGGATAGTTAGCTCCTAGTTGGCCTCGCAAGGCCAAGCTACCACTCCTCACCGAGATGGGTATCCCAACTCCCACAAGCTAAGTCAGTCAAGTCTAAATTTCTACAGCATAACATTACGCATCACAGCAGAGATCCATCATCCTCCTCCTCCTTCCTTTATATAGATTTTCTAAGTCATTTACTTTCCCAAATTCTCATTTAATTTATTGTTTAATAATTTAATTCGTAAAAATCCTCCCCATACATGTGTCACCCATCCCCTTCATTGCACCATAAATTAATTTCATTAATTAATTAATTACTCCTATTTCCCTCACCCACCTAAAAGCATTCCTAGAATCGCTCCTATATGTCCCCATATTCCCTTACACATTTTAATGACTTACCCCCTTACTAATTTACTAGATGAGTTTAATTTAGAAAGTTCTTAAATGTTAGATACCTTACTAATTTAGTCTTTCTGTTTTTTCCTTGTGTTTCCCCTTTCCTTTTATGTTTCCCGCTTTTTCCTAGTTTCCTAATTCTTTTAAATTTCCCTCTTTCATTTTTCATTTAAAACTCAAATTGGCAAGTGTAGAAAATCACTTTTTTCCCCTTTTCCTTTTTAATTAATAAATTTTTACTTAGCATATGTAACAAAACAATTATTTCCCCTTTTTCCCCCTTTTTAAATTTTATCCCCCAAAAGATTTTTATAAATTAATTGAATTTCTTACCCCCTTATCGTCACATGATTAATGATGATTATCATTATTATTTATTTATTTATATATATATATATATATATATATATATCACAAGTATCACTTAGACCTAGACGTTATTTTCCTAGGCTGGGCGACATTTTATTAGGGAAATTGTTTTAAATATTTCTCATCGCATTATTCGTTCTAAGGCCATATAGGTTTATTCATTTATTATTTAACAACATGACGTTCCCTTCAGGATGCACTAGGTGCTCCAAGGGTGCCACTCACCTCATTATGTTTCCCTTGCGTTATGTGCCCTTTAGGACGCACTACGTGCTCCAAGGGTGCCACTCGCCTCATTCTGTTTTTCTAGCGCGACGTGCCCTTCAGGACGCACTCTGTGCTCCAAGGGTGCCACTCGCCTCTTGACTAACTTGGTAGACATAAAAAAACCATGGAGTCAATACTCCGTCAGGTGATCTTGTGGGAGACTAATGGCCTCTAAGGAATAAGGCCCCTGCCTTATTACACACCCCTTAGAATCATCATGAGCGACTGTCATAGTCTTCCCTCACGGAATCATGGGTCTTCTCGAACTAGGTAATTGTTAACCTAAAGTTTGAGCCATGGTGAGAGTGCTAGTAGGTTGTAGCAGGGTTTTTGTCCACACCTCTCCCTCAACGTCTCTGGTAGTCGTGTGTGACCCCTCTACTCCACATGTGAGTCTGGTAGGCAAGCTATCATCAGCCTGCATCATCAAAAAATCATGTCATAAATAATATCCATAATCATATCATCTAATCAGATGCACAAGTGTCATATATACAACAATCAAACCCCAATAGTCCACTCCCCGACTCGATCCGGAGTCCAATGGGTTCCATCGAAGCCTCTTCATCCTCGCGGTCCAAATTCTTGCACACTCAGGTAAACTGAGTCAATAACACCTGTCTATGTCAATACTGCAAAATAACATATCACCAATCCATAACACCTCATAGTCATAACCAAATGCCCAAAGGTATAATAATCCGGATCACTTGCAAGCAAGTGTCCTCAAAGAATAAGTTCGCTTAGTGCATGCAAGAGAGGGATGTTACATACACCCTCTTGGTCTAAACTTCATCTCGAAGTTTCACAGTATATAACTGTCGAAATAATGTGTATCACAGTATCATAAGTCTATCTATCAAACAAAAATGGAAATTGTTGGCGCATATCATATGCATCCTCCTAGGTCGTCGAGTCCGGACTATAGTTGTCCCACTAGACCTTGACCTAATCTACTGTTTGACGTCATAGTTGTTGAATGCGATGATCCAGGATGTGGATCGTTTCAGCCGTGAGCGCCCCCCTGTCCGATACCTGCAAGGAACTCATGTCAATAACATGTGTAGGATCACTAATATAATGTCTCAAAACAGATAGTGAAAAACATCGTGCATATACCTCAAAGAATCAGGCAAGGCTAGTCGATAGGCCCCGGGCCCCTTCCTCTCCACAATATCTAAAGGTCCCACGAACCTAGGAGAGATTTTAGCTCCCTTTCCAAACTTGATTGAACTCTTATACGGTTTTACCCGCAAGAAGACTCGATCGCCAACTTCGTAACTACGGTCAACACGGTGTGCATCGGCATAACTCTTCAGTTGATCTTGCACTTCTTTAATCCTTTGTCTTATTGTTTTCATTTTCTCTTCCATTTCTTGAATTTCTTCTGGTCCCTCCAGGACCCTATCCTCTAGTCGATCCCAACTCAAAGGCATCTGACATGGTCTCTCGTAAAGAAACTCGAAAGGAGCCATCTTAATGGTGCTTTGGTAACTGTTGTTATAAGCGAATTCCACTAGTGGCAATAATTCTTCTCAAATCTTTTGTTGGTCCATCACGTACATGTGAAACATGTCCTCCAAGGTATGCTTCATTCGTTCAGTTTGCTCGTCGGTCTCCAGGTGATACGTAGTACTAAAGTTAAGTTGGGTTCCCAAGGCCTCTTGGAAACTAATCCAAAATCATCCAGTAAACATCGATCCTCGATTGGATATAATCCTCTTAGGCACGTCATGCAGCCTCACAATATCATTGATGAAAACTCTAGCTATGTCAGGTGTCTGATATGTCGTATGCACATGAATAAAATGAGCACTCTTCATCAGAGTGTCAACTACTACGAAAATTGAGTCGTGTCTCCTTGTCATCAGTGTAAATCCAACAATAAAATCCATCGAAATAACCTCCCATTTTGATTCCAGAATAGTGTGTGGTTGTAGTAATCCCGCTGGATGTCTATGTTCGGTCTTTACCTGCTGACATTCTAGACATATGGCCACATAGTTGACTATGTATGCCTTCATTCCTTGCCAAAAGAATAAGGGTTTAAGGTCCACCCTCATCTTCGTGACTCCCAGGTGAGCCATGTATACTACTCTATGAGCCTCATTTAGGATCAAGATCCTCAATTCATCGTTCGGTGGTACGTAAATCTGATTTTTAAACCTCAGTAATCCATTGTCGTAAAACGTAAATCCTTCAAATCTAGGTACCATCATTGTGTTTTGTCCGATAAAATCCTCGACCTCTTTGTACCAGTCATCTTCATGTTGTAAAGTTAGAATCTTTTCACGTAGATTCATCTGAAGAGGCAACACCGAAAAGATGCATGGTCTCTGACTCAATGCATTTTCTACTCAGTTCATTGTTCCTTTTATGTAAGATATCTTGAAATTGTACTCGCTAAGCAGTTATGAACAACGTCGTTATCGCGCGTTCAAGTCACTCTGCGTAAAGATGTGTTGTAGTCCACAGTGGTCTGTCTTTAGTTCAAATTTTCGTCCAACTAGGTAGTGTCTCCAAACCGTCAAGGCATAAATAATGGATAACAACTCCAAATTGTGCATCACATAGTTCTCCGCATGCCTTCTCATTTTCCTCGAGATGTAAGAGATCACTCAACCTTCTTTCATAAAGACTCCTCCAAAGCCTTCCTTGGATGTGTCAGTGCATACCAAGAAGTCTTCATCCATGTCAGGGACCTTTAGTATCAGTGTCATTGTCAAAAAATCTTTGAGCCTCTGAAAATATTTTGCGCATTTCTCAGTCCAAACAAAATTCTTGTTCTTCTTCTGCAACTCTGTGATCAGATTTGTTATCTTCGAAAATCTCTCAATGAACCATCGATAGTATCCTACTAAACCCATGAAGCTACGCACTTCTGGGACATTCGTCGGTGCAGGCCATTCCATAATAGCCTCGACCTTTGTTGGATCCACGGAGATACCTTCTCTGGAGATGACATGCCCCAAGTAGTGAATCTTCGATTGATAAAATGAGCATTTAGACAACTTCCCATACAATTTGTGCTCTCGAAGACATTGTAGTACCAAGTGCAATTCCTCATCATGCTCCTCCGTCATCCGAGAGTAAATTAAAATATTTTCTATGAATACTTGGATGAGCTTGTCCAAGTACTCGCGGAACACCCTATTCATCAAACTCATAAATACCCCTGGGTCGTTTGTCAATGCAAACGGTAAAACAGTAAACTCGTAATGCCCAAACCTCATTTTAAAGGCAGTCTTAGGGACGTCATACTCCTTGATCCGTAACTGGTAATACCCTAATCGCAAATCAATCTTTGAGAACACCATCGCACCCTTCATTTGATCGAACAGATCATCAATCCTCGGCAATGGATACTGATTCTTGAGCATTGCCTTATTCAATTGACGGTAGTCAATGCAGAGCCTCAATGACCCATCCTTCTTTCTTATGAAGATAACAGGCACACCCCACTATGACACACTTGGACGTATCAGTCCCAGGTCCAACAATTCCTTCAGTTTCATTCTCAACTCCTGTAACTCTGGGGTCGACATCCGATAAGGCGTTCTAGCTATCAATTCAGTCCCCGGTTTTAGGTCTATGGTAAACTCCAATTCCCTCTCTGGAGGCATCCTAGGTAACTCCTCTGGGAAGACGTATGCAAATTATATCACCACAGGAAGGTGTTCTATACCTTCCGCTACTCCCTTCCCGTTTAATGCAAGGATCACATAAATCTTACATCCCTTGTACATGCTCTTCCATAGCTGCAAGGAAGAGATGAACCTCAGAGAAACTCCCTGGTTTCATCCTACAATCACGTGTCTATGTCCCTCATCATCGACCAAGTTCAATCGTTTTGTCTTACAGTTGAGTTTCACCTCATGCGATTCCAACCATTCCATGTCGATCACGACATCATAACATCCTAAGATCATGACGTACAGGCTAGCCCTGGTGACAAACTCTCCCAGGTTAAGGGTACAACCCATAACCTTTCCTACAACCTTTTTTTTGGCTCCCAGATCCATATCTACAAAGATAAACTCATCATGTTCGACTGCCTTTACCTTAATTGACGCAGACTAAGCCTCTACCTCGGCCAGAGTCTCTGCGCTGACCTCCTGGTCTGAACGGATCGTTCTAATTTCACCTTCGAGCTGGAGTGGCTCTTTCGATTCCTCACTGGAATCTCTGTTAAAAACCTGATCCACGGGTCCTTCCTTTTCCCCTCACGTCTTCTGCACATGCCTGATCTCTCCCTGACAGAAATTTTGGGTTTTGGGGTTTTCTGATTCCCGTTGTCGAGAACCTCAGTCTTCTCGATCTTCCGATCTTCGATATGTTGATTTGCCGAAACGGATTTAACTTCACTTAGCCCCCTGGGCTATACCTTTGGTTCACATGACCTTCCCTTATATGACCACAGTCCCTTTCAGGTTTTCGCAACTCAAGCGCCCGACCTCTTGGTCTCTCGACTCCCGAAGTGCCGATTTCTGAAGTGTCGAAATGACCTTTGCCTTTTGGGATTTTTTTCTGAAACCCTAGATTGTTGCCACGCGTCCCCTCAAGATGGACGGTCCTCGTTGCTTCGCGATTTCAAGAAATCAAATGCCTATGGATTCTTTCCCTCGGAACTCACGAAGTTCCGATTTCTGACCTCCTATATGATGAAATGACCTATCTGGCCCCACAACGGAGCTTTCCACCTTGTCGGGATTTCGGACTTCACGTTTCCGAAATGTGCGTGCTTCTTGTCTTCAGGATTCACGAAATGTCGAATCTCGATATGTCGATGGCTCCTGATCTCCGCCACATGTCCCAACCAATGGACGGCTCAGATCTATTTCGGGGTTTTCATCGTGGAGTGACCCGATATCCTGCCCTCGAGACTTCCGATATCCTGAATTCCGAAGTCCAGATATCTCGACGCCTTTCGAGAATTTCGCTCTGCTTGCGAGGGTTTAAACCTCGTGCAAATCCTGTCAGATCCTACGATTGACGGGTATCTAAGTGAGGGTCGATGGCTCACAATATCCTGAGCTTGAAACTGGGGAAAAAGTCATAACCCCCTTGCTTCTTTGTCAGATCGGACGGCTGGCAAGACTTCACAAATTCTCTACGGAGAATTTCAACCGTTCGTCTCTTCCCTTGAGAACCTCCGCGAAATTTAAATAAAATATTTCTCTGCGTGGAACTTGTCCTTCTGCAGCACAATGTCACTGCACCTCCTTTCAATTCTTCAAGGCACTTAACCTCTTGCTTCCCTTTGATGACTACGAAGGTTCGAACCCTTCTGAGGGTTTTCCCGACTTCAAATCTTTTAGAAAAACTCCTGCTAGCACTCCTTGCAGCAGACCTTCAAACACTTTCAAGTGTTGAACTCCTTTCGACTCTGCGCACTCCCTACAGTAGCAGTCTCTCAACAATTCATTCAGGTTACAAACCCCGGAAGCTTCACTCGGCCTGCGCACAATTTGCACGGCTCCTGTGCCTAACTGCACCTTTGAGGAAATGAGAACAAAATCTAACCTATCTGAGCCTTCAGAGACAAAACCTCTGAACCCTTTTGTCAACGCACTCCTTGTGAACAATTCAACTGCACTCCTTGCAGGAACTCTTGCTCAGACAGAGAAAAAATTGAAACTCATTTCCTAACTCTTTGTCTCTCAGACTTCAAACATAATCCTGAAATCATTCATACACAGCATAGGAAGCAAATGTATAACAGAAAGAGTAAAACCATGAACATACCATTCAGCATACACATACAAGAAACAAATACAACGCCATGAATCTAAATTAAGACTTCTTCTATTAATTCAAATCTATGTACATGGGTGTTTTTCAAACACAGTTTCTCTATTCCAACTCTGTATGCTCTTTTCTTGGTAATGTTCTTCACTATCATACAATAATGCAATGAGGGTGTCTATATCCATTTTCCCTCCGCTCCTAAAACTGTCTAATCTGAGAATTCAAAGCTACCTACTAACATAAATGCCTTCTTAGTCCTTCAGATGAGAGCAGGTCGCTCAAGGTCTGATTACAATCTATAAGTACGCTTCTCCTTAACTATTACATTTACGTTTGGCACACCCATCTTCAAAAGTTTTTAAACAATTTATCATGTGTCCAAAATGCGTTGGCGCTTGCCCCACACTCGCTTGATGTTGGTGATGCTCCTGCATCATACTCCCTCACTTGAAAATTTTCATGGGCTCCTGTCCATGAGCTCTTGCACGGTCTGTCCATGCTTCTGAATCTCTGCTTCATTCTCCCAGCTGGTATCTTCAACTGGATGTCCTTTCCACTTGACCAAGTATTCAAAGTATAGTTTTCTTCTGGTCTTCTTGCTAATTCTTTTGTCTAGTATGATTTCCATCTGTGGTTTCTCTGCAACAGGCATATGCTTTGTCCACTGGATCTCTGGTTGTTCATCACTTGTTCCTGCTTCCTCAGTTTTGTATGGGTACAAATCTGAGACATTGACTATCAGATAAATTTCGATCCCATCGGGTAATTCAATCTCATAAGCATTTGCCCCAAATTTCTTCAAGACCTTACATGGTCCGATATTCTTCATCTTCAGTTTGTTATATGTCCCCTTCGGGAACCTTTGCTTTCTCAGATGTGCCAAAATCAAATCACCAACCTCAAATTGAAGTTGTCTCCTGTGTTGATCTGCTCTACGCTTATATTCTTGGCTTGAGTTCTATAAACGCTCCTTCACCTGGCTGTGAAGTTCTTTCATTGCCTCTGCGAAATCTTTTACACTAGCGCTCCTAGTCGCAATCTGTTTTGAATCCATCAACCCAGAAATTCCTCTCGGCTGCATGCCATAAAAAATTTGAAATGGACTTTGTCATGTGCTTCTGTTGATTGAATCATTATAAGCAAATTCCGCCTGTGGTAATATGTTGTCCCACTAGTTGTGGTGTTCTGTCACCAAGCTCCTTAGCAAGTCTCCTAAACTCATGTTCACGACTTTTGTCTGTCCATCCGTCTGAGGACGATAAGCTGAACTGAACGATAAATTTGTTCCCAGCTTTTTCCATAAGGTTCTCCAGAAGTGTCCCACGAACTTAGTGTCTCGATCCGAAACTATGCTCCTTGGTAAGCCGTGAAGTTGAATGACTTCTTTGAAAAATAGATTCGCAATGTGAGTTGCATCACTGGTTTTCTGACATGGTATGAAGTGTGCCATTTTGGAAGATCTATCCACTACCACAAAGATTGAGTCAAACCCTCTTTGTGTTCTTGGCAACCCCAATATGAAATCCATGCTGACTGCATCCCACGGCCTCTCAGGTATTGGCAATGGTTGATAAAATCCTGCATTATGTCTCTTTCCCTTCGAATGATGGCAAATTCTGCATCTGTCCACGAATCTCTTGACATCTGCTTGCATTCCCAGCCAAAAATATGACTCATTCAACTTTGCGAACGTCTTGTCATGACCGAAATGGTCGGCCAATCCTCCACTGTGTTTCTCCTTCAGCAAATTCTCCCTCATGGAGCATTTTGGAATACAAAGTTGATTGCCTTTAAATAGTAATCCTTCTTGGATCATGTATTTTGTCCATTGATTTCTGTCCCTGAGAATTCGATTCTCAGTTGCTTCATACGCCTCCTTAAAATCTGGATCATCTTTGTACATGTCTCTGAGATCATCAAAACCCAATGTTTTGACTCTGAACTCCTGCAATAGCAAACATTTCCTGCTCAAAGCATCAGCAACCTTGTTAGCAGTTCCATAAATATGCTTAATTACAAAAGTAAAGTTCTTCATGTATTCAACCCATTTTACATGTCTTTGATTCAACTTTTCCTGTTGAGTCACAAACTGCAGTGCATTATTGTCACTGTATAAGACAAATTCCTTCGGGATCAAGTAATGTCTCCATTTCTTTAATGCCTGAATAATAGCATAAAACTCCTTGTCATACGTGGAGTATTTCACCTTCGCTTCGTTCAACTTCTCGCTGAAGTATGCTATCGGCCTGTCTTCTTGACTTAAGACTGCCCCTATTGCAAATCCACTTGCATCGCATTTCACTTGAAATATCTTTTGGAAATCAGGAAACACCAGAATTGGTTGTTCTGTGATTTTCCTCTTCAACAGATTAAAACTCTTCTCAGCCTCTTATGTCCAGTGAAAAGATTTGTCTCTTCTTCACTGTGTCCATCATCGGTGCACTAATTCCACTGATATTCCTGATGAACTTCCAGTAGAAACTAGCCAATCCGTGAAAACTTCTCACCTCAAATATGCTCTTCGGTGATGGCCAATTCTTGATCACCTCCACCTTATCTGGATCCATCCTCAATTTATCTGCGGAAATAACAAAACCCAAATAGATGAGTTATGTCTTCATGAATGAGGATTTCTTCATGTTTATCAGTAGCTTCTCTTGTTGTAATCTCTTCATCACTGTAGCTAAGTGTTTTAGATGCTCTGCCTCTATTTTACTGAAGATCGGTATGTCATCCAGATACACAATGACAAATTTTCCGATGAATTCCTTCAGGACTTCGTTCATCAGCCTCATGAAGGTACTTTCCGCGTTCGTTAAACCAATTGGAATAACAAGCCATTCATACAACCCTTCGTTAGTCTTGAAGGTTGTCTTCCATTCATCACCTTCTCTCATACGAATCTGGTGATATCCACTTTTCAAATCAATCTTCGAAAAAAAAATTGCTCCACTTAAGCAATCCATCAGATCATCCATCCTTGGCAATGGAAATATGTACCCGATGGTTATCTTGTTGATTTCCCTTGAATCTGTACACATCCTCCAGCCTTCATCTTTCTTTGGACTGAGTACTGTCGGAACAGCACATGGACTCAAGCTTTCTCTAACCAACCCTTTGTCCAACAAATCCTGGACTTGTCTTTTGACCTCTTCATTCTCCTGCGGCATTAATATGTACGTTGCTTTGTTTGGCAAACTAGCTCTAGGTATGAGATCAATATGATGACTCACACTTCTGATTGCTGGCAACGAATGAGGTAGTTTGTCCACTATTATGTCAGCGAACTCTTCCAACAGTTCCTGAACCTCTTCTGGTAAATCATCTACCCTTATGTTGGTTAAAACAATCTTTGGCTTCCTAACCACAATGAATTGCGGTTCCTCCTTCTTCTTAACCTCTGTAAGAAGTTCCTTCCCGCTCATGAGAAGTACAGTGTTGCTTACTTCAGGTTTCACCTCCTTATCTTTGATTGGAAGCAACATGTGAGTTCTCCCATTCTTCTATAGGGTGTATGTGTTCATCCTCCCATCATGAATCACATTTCTGTCATATTGCCACGGTCTACCCAGCAATAGATGACAAACATCCATGGGAATAACATCACAGAGTATCTTATCATTATATCCTCCTATCTTAAATTCAACTAAACATTGTTTAGTGACATTTACCTGATGTCCTTTTTGTAGCCATGAAACTCTATATGGACTTGTATGTTCAATCATCTCCAGCTCCAGCTTTTCTACCATCTCCGTTGAAACGAGATTATCCGTGTTACCACTATCCACAATGACCTTGCATACCTTGTCCTTGGTTTTGCAAGCAGTCCGAAAAAGTCTGTTTCTTTGGACTGAACTCTCCACCTCCTTATCTTGTGTCAAAATAGTTTTTCGCATCATCAACGATCTTTCGCCTTCAGCATCCTCTGCCTCAACATTCCACCTCTGTGCTTCAGAAATGTGAGCCTCACCACCTTCTTTATTCTTATCTAGACATTCATAAGATTTGCGTCCATTATTTCCACATGTGAAGCACTTTATTACTCCACCTCTTCCTCTTCCTCTACCTCTAGTACGAGGAAAAATGTTTCCATCTGCATACTGACCTCTATGCGAACTTCCACCTCTCTCAGTCTGAGTCTAAGGTTTTTTTCCGTCTTCTTTATGTTTCAGATTTCTATCCTGGGCAACTGATTTGCCTCTGGCTTGACTTCTGCCTCGCCCTCTCTTACCTTGTTTTCAGCTCAGCTTCTCTTCAGCTTTTAAAGCCATCTGATAAGCATCTTCCACCATTCAGATGGTCATCATGCTCATCTCATCTTGAATGTCGTATCTCAGGCCATTCATGTACCTGGAAACCTTTTCATCATCGCTTTCCCGATGACCTGCCCTGATGTTCAGCCTGTAGAATTCTTCAGTATATTCCTTCACTTTCATCAGCTTCTGTCTGAAATTGTGCATTCCTCGAAACAGAGTAATCTGGTAATCCCTGGGAATGAATTTTGCCTTCATCTTCATAATCATCCTATCCCAACTCTTGATTTTTTTCTTGCCTTTGCAGCGTCTGTCTGCTTGTAGTTCATCCCACCACAATGCTGCATGTCCTTTCAATCTTGTGACAGCATGTCTGACCTTCTTGTCTTCCTCGACATATTCATAGTCAAAATAAGTGTCCAGAGCTCTAATCCAGTCTAGAATCTCTTCAGCATCCAGTTTTCCCTCATAAACTGGGATGTCCATTTTTTCCCTGGCACCCATCATTGCGACAGCTCTAATCAAGCGTTCATTTGCAGCATCTTCCGCTGAAATTTCTTCTTCTTCATGTTCAACTTCATTTTCACTTTCGGAATCACTAAGATCCCCAACACCGACCGTGCGTCTCTGTGCTGTCTCCATGTCCTCAAGTCTGGCGCGTAAATCACACATTTCTCTTGCCATGGTTGGGTCAGGCATCTGCCTACCTCTTCTTATTGGTATTTCCCTTTCCTATGGAGGATTGGGTGTTTTCCTGTCCCTTCTTCTTGGCGGCATGGTGAATCTTCCTCTTCCTTGCTACAGAAAGAAAAGAAACCTTTCTGTTCTCTGATACCAAACCTGACGCAGACTAAGCCTCTGCCTCAGCCAGAGTCTCTGCGCTGACCTCCTGGTCTTAACGGATCATTCTAATTTCACCTTCGAGATAGAGTGGCTCTTTCGATTCCTCACTAGAATATCTGTTAAAAACTTGATCCACAGGTCCTTCCTTTTCCCCTGTCATGGCTTCTGCACATGCCTGATCTCTCCCCAATAGAAATTTTGGGTTTCAGGGTTTTCTGATTCCCGTTGTCGAGAACCTCAGTCTTCTCGATCTTCCGATCTCCGATATGTTGATTTGTCGAAACGGCTTTAACTTCACTTAGCCCCCTGGGCTATACCTTTGGTCCACATGACCTTCCCTTATATGACCGCAGTCCCTTTCGAGTTTTCGCGACTCAAGTGCCCGACCTCTTGGTCTCTCGACTCCCGAAGTGTCAATTTTCGAAGTGTCGAAATGACCTTTGCCTTTCAGGATTTTTTTTTCGAAACCCTAGATTGTTGCCACGCGTCCCCTCAAGATGGACGGTCCTCGTCGCTTCGCGATTTCGGGAAATCAAATTCCTATGGGTTCTTTCCCTCGAAACTCCCGAAGTTCCGATTTTCAACCTCCTATATGATGAAATGACGTCAGCTGGCCCCACAACAGAGCTTTCCACCTTGTCAGGATTTCGGACTTCGCGTTTCTGAAATGCGCGTGCTTCTTGTCTTCAGGATTCGCGAAATGTTGAATCTCGATATGCCGATGGCTCCCGATCTCCGCCATGTGTCCCAACCGATGGACGGCTCATATTTGTTTCGGGGTTTTCATCATGGAGTGACCCGATCTCCTGCCCTCAAGACGTTTGATATCTCGAATTCTGAAGTCTCGAAATCCCAACGCCTTTCGGAACTTTCGCTCTGCTTGCGAGGGTTTAAACCCCGTGCAACTCCTGTCAGATCCTACGACTGATGGGTATCTAGGTGAGGGTCGACGGCTCACGATCTCCTGAGCTTGAAACTGGGGAAACATTCATAACCCCCTTGCTTCTCTATTAGATCGGACGACTGGCTGGACTTCGCAAATTCTCTACGAAGAATTTCAATCATTCGTCTCTTCCCTTGAGAACCTCCGCGAAATTTAAATAAAATATTTCTCTGCGTGGAACTTGTCCTTCTGCAGCACGATGTCACTGCACCTCCTTTCAATTCTTCAAGTCACTTAACCTCTTGCTTCCCTTCGACGTCTTTGAAGGTTCGAACCCTTTTGAGGGTTTTCCCGACTTCAAGTCTTTCAGAAAAACTCATGCTGGCACTCCTTGTGGCAAACCTTCAAACACTTTCAAGTGTTGAACTCCTTTCGACTCTGCGCACTCCCTGTAGCAGCAGTCTCTCAACAATTCATTCAGGTTACAAACCCCGGAAGCTTCACTCGGCCTGCGCACACTTTGCACG
>ML791797.1:137080-158421 GCA_009831015.1 Picea engelmannii
CATCATCCTTTTCATTTGATTGTCCTTGCATCTTGGGATGGGTGTTTACTTCTTGATACCCTACTTTGTTTGTCTATGTTTACATGCAATAGAGTTTTTATATCAAGTTGTTGTTCAGTCCTTGCATTTTCATTCTATTATATTGAAAATACAAAAATATTAGGCATTTTACATTGTTGGCATTTGATCTTTTGAGTCTTTATCATTGATCTTAGTACTTGTAAAGAAATACTGCATTTTATTTAGAATTGCAGAACTGAATTGCGAATTGCATTTTGAAAAGCATATCATTTATTGGGAATTGAAGTTAGGACTTTGCATTGTATTCATATTTATTTATTTTACTTGCTGAGTCATAACATCACTAGTTTAACGATCACACTTTTTTGGGTAAGCAAGGCCACTAAAAGTAACACTATAATTTAAAATTGATTAGTAACGATTTTATTTTTGTAGGGTGCACAAACTAGCTTAGGATTTAGAGCCTTGGAATAGGATTTTGTGAGTAAACTGCTCCAAGGATATTAAATCAACATATGTGTCTGACTAAGGGAGTGGAGAAATCCATTGTATAATCGGTAATATCAGGAGGCTCCTCTTACACTGGAGTTAAGAACGAGGTTGTGTGAGGTTGGTTGAAGGGATATGCCCCCGATACCTTCTTAGCATCATATATATTTATGGGGATCTATTCGTATATGGGGATCTTGCTAGTACCCTTACCTCTGTGAGAAGCAATGCTTTCAAGGTTTCAAGCTTTGTTACCCTATCTATACGGTGGACCTAACTTACGATTGTTCACCTGTGCATCGGTCATATCATGGTTGTTAGTTGCTTGACTTAGGTACCACATAGGTTACTTGCAGGGGTTATTCTGCAGGTACCCTGGGTCAGATAAGGGTCGAAAAACACACAACCTTTATGGAGGATTACCTCTTTGGGGAGATATGACCGACTGGTTGTTAAGCCCACGAGGGCCCTTATAACTGATTCTGATACCTCAGATATTTAGCAGAGGAGTCTCAGGCCTCTCTTGGGCAAGGCATACCTACTTTAGAGAGGGAGGCACCTTTCAACCACTTTATCCTATTTATGTGTATATAGGCCTTTTGATTTTACTTTGGTGTGCTATTTGATTATTAGTTGACCTTAGGATTTTATGTTTCACCTTGAGTTGTCATTATTATGGATAGTGGAGTTCCTTTGGCTCCCTCCTTTACCACTACCTCCCCCATAAAATTCACTCATTTTATGGGGGCGAATCCGTCAACTTTTCATAATGGTATGAAGAATTATGACACTCAGTCAATGCCTTGGATCTCTAATCATTTTCCTCTTGGTGTGCCAAGCATGCATTCACCCTTTCCATTTTCTCCCTTGCATGCTTATATGAATCCTAGTTTTGGATCCGGGGGCACCATGGCTTCGCCGTCTACATCTTCATTTGATAGGAGTCATGTACCTTAACCAACTCTCACTATAGGGGGTTGAAATCTCCCCTCTTACGGATCGATTCCTAGCCACATTTTTTCAGGAGCCAGTGCTCAAATGGGTGGTTATTCTACTTATTACACCCTGTATGTGTATCCTTCGTCCGCTATGCCAGTTTCTACAAACACTCTTCCCATGGCAGGTCTCCATATGTCCTATGGTATTTCATACAGAGGGAATCAATTTTATGGTATGGGCTACCCTCTTCACAGAACCTCTTCACATGGAGGCAACATATATCCTCACTTGAATAATCCTTATCACACTTTTGTCTCTTCGCAGATATCTGCTTCAGTGAGATGCCTGCACAAACCTCTATAGATCAATTAGGCGGAGGATACTGCCTTTCTGGACAGGGACATGGTGTAAACCAAGACCCTTCCTGGCCTGCAATGTCTCAAAACCAGTCTTTCCCGGGACCTTGGTCTCAAATGCCACAACCAACTGCCGCCACCATTCCAATCACTGCCAGTCATACTGGAATTCCATCACCGACCTCTGCTAGTCATGTTAGATATTGGTCGACAGCCTTTGCAAGTCATGTTGAAGACCAACAACTAACCACTACAAGTCATGCTGGGGCATCACTTTAGTCGCCATGAGTCATACCGACATCACATCTCCAGCCTCTGATAGTCACGCTAAGAGCATGTCGCCAGCCATTGTGAATGACGCTAGGGGCATTCATACAATTGAGAAGCCTAGATGTGTAAGACGTAAGCCCAAGTTCCTTTGTAGGATTTGTGAAGGATATCACCTTACTCATTTGTGTCCTGCTACTGCTGAGATACCAGAAGCGTGGTCCTCACCTAGGGGCCCTTCGGGTTCTTAGTCATCTTTGGTTTCCCTACACTATTTCTTCTTTGATTGACACGATAGTCATGCCGATGCAATCATCACCTGACCTCACTCCTATTTTTGAGGGCGATGCGTCTCCTAGCCTTGTTGTCACACATCCTATTCAACCAACAGTTGAAGAAGTGGTCATAATAATGCAATCTCTGGTCAATCTAACTCTTCTTTTGGAGGGTGATGCATCCTATAACCATGTCATTAGTATTTCTCATACTGCACCTTCTGAACAAGAGAGAGTTTTACTCTCCCTGAGTAGTATCCCTCCAAGTCTTGGAGAGGTTCCCTTTGTCTGGGATGGTCTTGTGGGATATCCAATTCCTCCTCCTATGCCTTTTTAGGTAAGAGATGTTCTTTGATATATCATGGAGAAGGTAACCTCCGCTAGCAATTTATCCTCCTCGACTTGGAGAGATTTGGATTTTCCCAAGCTTGTGTCAGCTATTCATACACTGCTGACCTTTCACATAAATCGTGCACAGGAGACTTGGCCTCCAACATGACATGCCGCCTAGAAACCCCCCAACGAGTCTAATTTAAGCTCTTTTCTGACTTGTCTAAAAAGCGAAAAGATTGTCGAGTGAATTTGTCTCTTTCACACTTGTTAATTGGATTTGAAAGGTCATGAGTTTTCTTTAAGCTCTTTTCCAACTCGTTTCAAAAAGAGAAAAGATTACCGAGTGAACTTGTCTCTTTCACACTCGTAAATTGGATTTGAAAGGATGTCTATTTGGTGCAAGTTTATCCCTTTTTCAAACCAAGTAGACTAAGATTACGAAAAAGGACATTTTTTGGCGTTAATTTGTAATTGCATCTCATGCCCTTGCTTGCAGTATTGAGCCTATTGCCGATTCTCTCTTTTGCTTTATAAGCCTTTCACCTCAACAGTTTGCATCCTCAACCAAGAAGAGCCTTGTTTATATCCTTTGCATCTTGACACTCTATACCTAAGAGGAAAAATTTCCGTGAGTGTCCATCTCCTTCATGCACCTCCTTGTAGTGAGCATAGGTATGTTCCACTGCTGGAACTAGCTTTGCTTACTTGCGACACTCATTTCCTCCTCTGTATCATAACATTCATTTGACTATGAAAAAATTAAAAAAGACGGGCGGGAAGGGAATATTATCTTATATTGGCAGCAATTGTGTTTCTTTTGAACAAAGCACACAATTTTTGAGTCCACTTGTCATCAAAATTTTCGGTTTAGCATGACCTTAGGAAGCTGAGCTCGTTATATAGAATTTACTCCCCCGACTAGTTACTCTTCCAGTCCCTATGGAGAGTTTTATTGACGCCTCCTGCATCTCAAAGTTTCATCATTAAGTCTATGCTGCCAGAGTATTCCATATGTCTCATGCTCTTGTTCAAAGGATGTCTATAAACCTGTGTCGGCCACTCCTCATAACTCTTGACTTTGCATGTCGGCGATACCCTCAGTGTGTCTTAGAATCACATGAAGCTGTAGCCCTATTGCGCACCCTAGTCCTACTTTTCTCATTGGTAGGTAACCTTGAACCCAACAATTGACATTTCATCATTGGTCGTTGACTGTGTGGTTTCCCTTGTGTTCGACGACAAGACATCTATTCACACATTGGGATTCGTGTAGTGTCTTGGATTCCATTATCCCTATTGGTGTTTTCCTTGCCTTTGTCAACAATTTTCCTTATTGGATGCTATTTAGAGGGTCTTTTTCGTGTACCACTTGCATCTGGCACACACGAATGATGCATAGGGTCATTGGTTCATGAACATTTTCTTCGTCCGATTTCCTCCAAATCATCAAGCTCCTGCTTTTTACCTCGTGCTGAATGATGAGAGATGCCTTAATTCTCTCCTTTCAGTGGGTATCCTTCCATCGAATTCAAATCATCTATTCTAGAGATGAGACCTAGAGGCTTGCAGTCATTAGTGGCAGGTTCTCTCACCATCGACAGTTGGGAATACATCAATGTCTCCTGATCGATGGATTCTTCAAGTGTTCGACCCCGACACCTCTATTCACACTTGTAAGAATGTACTCGGTGCCTTAATACCTACTTTCATTATCGGTAGGATATCTTGCGTTTGTTAATGGTATACCTCAATGACCTGTAATCAAACAAAGTCTCATTGTGTTCGAGCTCAACTCCTTTATTCACACGATGTAGAATTGCACCTTTGGTGGATTGTGTATAATACTTGAAGAAATCAATTTATAGTCGCAACTTTCCTGAGTTGTTTCTACCTTTCATTGGACCAGTACCTATGTGACTTCAGTGATCAGGGGAGATCAGATTGTGCTCCATTGTATACATATATCTTCAGATTGATTTTTAGACTGGTTTTACTGGGCCTTGCTCGTGACTATGACAACCTTTGGCATGTAGCCACCTTTGTATTTCCTATTCATGGCCATGGACAACTATTTGGTATAATTTCACATGGATCTACAGTGTAATTCAAATTGACAACCATGTGTGCAAAGTCAGTACAGATTGTAATGATCAAGTAGTTCTTCCAGCTGGGTCTCCATTACTCCACTTTTGGGTCTTATAATTTATTTTGGCCATCACAGATACTCTTCTGACCTCACACATTAGGGGGCATCTGTTATAGCAAGATTTGCCTCACCCTATGCAAAATTGCACAAAGGGCCTTTTTCCATTTCCCTATGCAGACTTGAAGTCCGTTTTTGAAAATCTCAGAGCTAAAAACATTATTTTCCAAATATACGCACCCCACCTATTGTACAACATGTGTATACGCAGGTTGCAACACTACAACCCACGTACATCAGGATTTGTGCACAAAATTAAAAAATAGTGTCGTGTTTCCATGTCACGTCACGAGATCCATGATCCTTGACCTTCCATATACTGGAAACGTTTCGAATCGACCCTTCAGTTCCAATTGAAGGCTACAAATGGTCCAAATCCGAGCTATGGAAAATGAGGAGAAGAATTCAACTTTGAGAGCAAAGTTACTCTGGAAAAATTATTCACTTCATATTGAGTCTTCATCCCTTTGTCCTTTTAAGTCTGAACACATTGTTTAGCCCCCAATCTCTTCCCTACTTGATTGAGAACCTCATTGTCTCTCTTATATGAGCTTGCATTTGGTGGAGGATTGAAGTGGTGGAGGCCCAGCTGGAAGGAACTTAGTTTTTCGGTTATGAACCATGCCAACACAAAAGTTTGTAATTCATTCACTTCTGCTGATTACATTTTCATAAAAATACTCTTTTCTCGTCCAATTAATATCTTGCAAATATTTGAATTGTTATTCCATGGGCGTATTTGTTATGACTGTTGATGGATTATGCTATTGAATGTGCTAACATTATATATTATCACCATATTCTTGCGTTTCTTGGTTGTTGAGGGCAAGTTGCAGGTGTATTGATTTGAGTCAAGTGCTCAACGATGGACTTCATCGAACGTCTGGGCAAGGTAGGCCTTTTATCTTGTCTTTCTAGCATATTTGTTTATATAGCATAGCTTAGATTAGAGTTGATTTCTGCAGTCATTTCTGTCTATTGTGGTTTACCCCTAGCCATAGAGAGATTTTCCTCGTAACACAAAGCACCAGTTTGCTAAATTTTTTGGAGCACCGATATCATATAATTTTTTTTATTTGTTTCAAATCTTGAGAACTAGTGCGGTTAGTAATTAAACGCCCCAGTGGTTTATATTGTTATAGACATACATCTGCATTTTGTTTAAATAAGTGCACCATCTTTAAAAGTTATATGAATTTTTATTTTCACATAAAATAATATATTCATCTTCAATTATATTTTAGGATGCATCCACATGACTTGCATTACTTTATAGTATACATTTTTTGCTTAAAGTCACCTTATTCTTAAAAATTTATTGCAGGTTTTGCTCAAATGCAGGGATAATATATTATAATATCAAATGGCCAATTCTTCAAATTCCAACTTGTTCCATATTGCTCAAATTCCATCGCGAAGTTCTTCCTTTCCATCTCCAGTAAGTTCAAATTTTATTTATATTTCGATTATCTAATTGAATTTATTTATTTTTATCCATGTCAATCTAAATAAAAATGTATCCAAATTTACATGATCCTGATTCAGAATTGAGTTCAGATGCAAAAAACATTCCACCAGTTCAAAAACGCCAGAATCTCTTATCAGGAAAAACATATTATAAGCATTTGGTAGATGAAAATGGACAACCACTTTACCCTTCCAATCGTAACATGTCATCTTCCAGCCATAATCCTGGGTCAACGATGGTAATACTTGTTTGGTATAATATAATTTGAAAAAACCAATTGCATTGTGTTTACTAATATCATCGATTTACTAATGTTCAATATTTTTGAAATTAGGATTTTGATGATGAGCGACCTACATATCATCTTCCGTTGCACCCCAATACATTTTCAAATCGAAATATGGCTGCAATAAGAGCACAACTCGTAGATGAAGCATATCAAGAATGGTTGAATCAACCACCTATTCAATTCCCACTATGTCCAGATTCACCAATTAGGAATGACTACAACAATAGTAGTTCTTCACAAGTTGGCAATGGAGTCAATCAAATAGAGTTTGGTATGGATGATTATTTATGAGATACGACTACCATGGAGACAATGTTGTTAGATGATTTCCAGAACGATGAGCTAGGGGATGATGCTCATATCACTTATACCTTTTTCGAAATCCTGAAATATGCTTCCACCAACCCTATATTTGGACCTAGCCAATTAAAGTCTACCCAGCTGGGGACAATAATGTTACTGTACAACTTGAAAGCAAAGGTTGACATGTCAAATGCATGTTTCTCGATAATATTGAGGTAACTGGCCATCAAGTCCCTTATATTTTGAGAAATTGTGTCACATAATCAACATTAAAAATGATCAATTTTATGAATGTTAAATGACATTGTACATTTCTATTTCCCATTGACTGTAGGTTATTAAAGATAAGGTTCTTCCGAGCGATAATGTCTTTCTCGGTAGCTACGAAGAGGCAAAGCAGATGTTGAAAATGTTGGGTTTTGAGTACATATCATATCATGCATGTCCAAATGATTGTATTCTATATAGAGGAGAATATGCAGACAAAGAGACATGTACAAAATGTGGGCATGATAGGTACCATAAATAAATTAAAAAGGTTAAATCATATGGTCGTCCTCATAAGACATTGAGGTACATGCCTATAATCCTAAGGATTCAAAGGCTCTTTCATTGTAAAGAATTACCTATGTTGCAGGGATGGCATGCCTCACACAGAAGTGAGTTGGGAGTTATGCAAATCTCAACAGATTCAATAGCCATGAAGCATATAGAGGATACATGGCCCACAAAATTCAAGTATGAAGTACGAAGTTTATGACTCAGCATAGCCATGGATGGCGTCAACCCATATTACCTCCTAAAAACCAACTATTATGTTTGGCCTGTAGTAGTGATCAATAACAATACCCCCCCATGGTTGTCTGTGAAGAGTAAACATATTATGTTGGCTCTTATAGTCCCTGGTAGAATACAAGTCAAGAATATGGATGTCTACCTACAACCATTAATAGATGAATTGAAGGAATTATGGGAAGGGATACATGTGTATGATGTATCAAGACCCATCACAATAGAGAGGAGTTTTATGTTGTATGGCACATGTGCTTACACCACACGTGATTATCTAGGCTTAGGAGTTTTCTATCGTAAATTACATGTTTATTGATTTGTTTATATACGTAACAATATTTTTTGGCATATTTAATTCGCTGCCATTGTTCTGATCTTCAATTCTAACGTGCTCTGTATAAGCGCAGGTGAAGGAGTGTTTACAGAACTCGAGCCAAGAATATAAGCGCAGAGCAGATCAACACAGGAGGCAACTTCAATTTGAGGTTGGTGATTTGATTCTGGCACATCTGAGAAAGGAAAGGTTCCCGAAGGGGACATATAACAAACTGAAGAATAAGAAGATCAGACCATGTAAGGTCTTGAAGAAATTTGGGGCAAATGCTTATGAGATTGAATTACTCGATGGGATCGAAATTTCTCCGATATTCAATGTCTCAGATTTGTACCCATACAAAATTGAGGAAGCAGGAACAAGTGATGAACAACCAGAGATCCAGTGGACAAAGCAAATGCCTGTTGCAGAGAAGCCACAGATGGAAATCACACTAGACAAAAGAATTAGCAAGAAGACCAGAAGAAAACAATACTTTGAATACTTGGTCAAGTGGAAAGGACATCCAGTTGAAGATGCCAGCTGGGAGAATGAAGCAAAGATTCAGAAGCATGGACAGACCGTGCGAGAGCTCATGGATAGGAGCCCATGGAAATTTTCAAGTGAGGGAGTATGATGCAGGAGCATCACCAACGTCAAGCGAGCGTGGGGCAAGCGCCAACGCATTTTGGACACATGATAAATTGTTTAAAAACTTTTGAAGATGGATGCGCCAAACGTAAATGTAATAGTTAAGGAGAAGCATACTTATAGATTGTAATCAGACCTTGAGCGACCCGCTCTTGTCTGAAGGACTAAGAAGGCATTTATGTTAGTAGGTAGCTTTGAATTCTCATATTAGACAGTTTTAGGAGCAGAGAGAAAACGAATATAGACACCCTCATTGTATTATTGTATGATAGTGAAGAACATTACCAAGAAAAGAGCATATAGAGCTGGAATAGAGAAACTGTGTTTGAAAAACACCCATGTACAGAGATTTGAGTTAATAGAATAAGTCTTAATTCAGATTCATGACGTTGTATTTGTTTCTTGTATGTGTATGCTGAATGGTATGTTCATGGTTTTACTCTTTCTGTTATACATTTGCTTCCTATGCTGTGTATGAATGATTTCAGGATTATGTTTGAAGTCTGAGAGAGAAAGAGTTAGAAAATGAGTTTCAATTGTTTCTCTGTCTGAGCGAGAGTTCCTGCAAGGAGTGCATTTGAATTGTCCACAAGGAGTGTGTTGACAAAAGGGTTCAGAGGTTTTGTCTCTGAAGGCTCAGATAGGTTAGCTTTTGTTCTCATTTCCTCAAAGGTGCATTTAGGCACAGGAGCCGTGCAAAGTGTGCGCAGGCCGAGTGAAGCTTCCGGGGTTTGTAACCTGAATGAATTGTTGAGAGACTGCTGCTACAGGGAGTGCGCAGAGTCGAAAGGAGTTCAACACTTGAAAGTGTTTGAAGGTCTGCCACAAGGAGTGCCAGCAAGAGTTTTTCTGAAAGACTTGAAGTCGGGAAAACCCTCAGAAGGGTTCGAACCTTCAAAGTCGTTGAAGGGAAGAAAGAGGTTAAGTGCCTTGAAGAATTGAAATGAGGTGCAGTGACATCATGCTGCAGAAGGACAAGTTCCACGTAGAGAAATATTTTATTTAAATTTCGCGGAGGTTCTCAAGGGAAGAGATGAACGGTTGAAATTCTCCGTAGAGAATTTGCGAAGTCCCGCCAGTCGTCCGATCTGATAGAGAAGCAAGGGGGTTATGATTGTTTCCCTAGTTTCAAGCTCAGGAGATCGTGAGCCGTCGACCCTCACTTAGATACCCATCAGTCGTAGGATCTGACAGAAGTTGCACGGGGTTTAAACCCTCGCAAGTAGAGCGAAAGTCCTGAAAGGCGTCGGGATATCGAGACTTTAGAATTCAGGATATCGAAAGTCTTGAGGGAAAGAGATCGGGTCACTCCATGATGAAAACCCTGAAACAAATCTAAGCCATCCATCGATTGGGACACGTGGCGGAGATCGGGAGCCATCGGCATATCAGGATTCAGCATTTCGCGAATCCTAAAGACTAGAAGCACGCACATTTTGGAAACAAGAAGTCTGAAATCCCGACAAGGTGGAAAGATATGTTGTGGGGCCAACTGACGTCATTTCATCATATAGGAGGTTGAAAATCGGAACTTCGGGAGTTCCGAGAGAAAGAACCCATAGGCATTTGATTTCCCGAAATCGCGAAGCGACGAGGATCGTCTATCTTGAGGGGACGTGTGGAAACAATCTAGGGTTTCAAAAAAAAAATCCTGAAAGGAAAAGGTCATTTCGGCACTTCGGAAATCGACACTTCGGGAGTCGAGAGACCAAGAGGTCGGGCGCTTGAGTCGCGAAAACCCGAAAGAGACTGCAGTCATATAAGGGAAGGTCATGTGGACCAAAGGTATAGCCCAGGGGGATAAGTGAAGTTAAATCCGTTTCGACAAATCGGCATATCGGAGATCAGAAGATCGAGAAGACTGAGGTTCTCGACAACGGGAATCAGAAAACCCCGAAACCCAAAATTTCTGTCGGGGAGAGATCAGGCATGTGCAGAAGCCGTGACATGGGAAAAGGAAGGACCTGTGGATCGGGTTTTTAACAGATATTCCAGTGAGGAATCGAAAGAGACACTCTGGCTCGAAGGTGAAATTAGAACGATCCGTTAAGACCAGGAGGTCAGCGCAGAGACTCTGGCCGAGGCAGAGGCTTAGTCTGCGTCAGGTTTGGTATCAGATCACAGAAAGGTTTCTTTGCTTTCTATAGCAAGGAAGAGGAAGATTCACCATGCCACCAAGAAGAAGGGACATGCAAACACCCGATCCGCCAGAGGAAAGGGAAATACCAAGAAGAAGAGGTAGGCAGATGCCTGACCCAGCCATGGCAAGAGAAATGTGTGATTTACGCGCCAGACTTGAGGACACAGAGACAGCACAGAGACGCATAGTCGGTGTTGGGGATCTTAGTGATTCCGAAAGTGAAAATGAAGTTGAACATGAAGAAGAAGAAATTTCAGCGGAAGATGCCGCAAATGAACGCTTGATTAGAGCTGTCGCAAGGATGGGTGCCAGGGCAAAAATCGACATCCCAGTTTATGAGGGAAACATGGATGCTGAAGAGATTCTAGACTGGATTAGAGCTCTGGACACTTATTTTGACTATGAAGATGTAGAGGAAGACAAGAAGGTCAGACATGCTGTCACAAGATTGAAATGACATGCAGCATTGTGGTGGGATGAACTACAAGCAGATAGACGCTGCAAAGGCAAGCATAAAATCAAGAGTTGGGATAGGATGATTACAAAGATGAAGGAAAAATTCATTCCTAGGGATTACCAGATTACTCTATTTCGAAGAATGCAAAATTTCAGACATAAGCTGATGAAAGTGAAGGAATATACTGAAGAATTCTACAGGCTGAACATCAGGGCAGGTCATCGGGAAAGCGATGATGAAAAGATTGCTAGGTACATGAATGGCCTGAGATATGACATTCAGGATGAGATGGGCATGATGACCATCTGAATGGTGGAAGATTCTTATCAGATTGCTTTAAAAGATGAAGAGAAGCTGAGCCGAAAACAAGGTAAGAGAGGGCGAGGCAGAAGTCAAGCCAGAGGAAAACCAGTTGCCCAGGATATAAATCTGAAACACAAAGAAGATGGAAAAAAACCTCAGACTCAGACTGAGAGAGGTGGAAGTTCGCAGAGAGGACAACATACCGAACAGAGAGGTCAATATGCAGATGGAAACATTTTTCCTCGTACTAGAGGTAGAGGAAGAGGAAGAGGTGGAGTAATAAAGTGCTTCACATGTGGAAATAATGGACACAAATCTTATGAATGTCCAGATAAGAAGAAAGAAGGTGGTGAGGCTCACATTTCCGAAGCACAGAGGCGGAATGTTGAGGCAGAGGATGCTGAAGGTGGAAGATCGCTGATGATGCGAAAAGCTCTTTTGACACAAGAGAAGGAGGTGGAGAGTTCAGTCCAAAGAAACAAACTTTTTCGGACTGCTTGCAAAACCAAGGACAGGGTATGCAAGGTCATTGTGGACAGTGGTAGCATGGATAATCTCGTTTCAACGGAGATGGTAGAAAAGCTGGAGCTGGAGATGATTGAACATCCAAGTCCATATAGAGTTTCATGGCTACAAAAAGGACATCAGGTAAATGTCACTAAACAATGTTTAGTTGAATTTAAGATAGGAGGATATAATGATAAGATACTCTGTGATGTTATTCCCATGGATGTTTGTCATATATTGCTGGGTAGACCGTGGCAATATGACATAAATGTGATTCATGTTGGGAGGATGAACACATACACCCTAGAGAAGAATGGGAGAACTCACATGTTGCTTCCAATCAAAGATAAGGAGGTGAAACCTGAAGTAAGAAACACTGTACTTGTCATGAGCGGGAAGGAACTTCTTACAGAGGTTAAGAAGAAGGAGGAACCACAATTCATTGTGGTCAGGAAGCCAAAGATTGTTTTAACCAACACAAGGGTAGATGATTTACCAGAAGAGGTTCAGGAACTGTTGGAAGAGTTCGCTTACATAATAGTGGACAAACTACCTCATTCGTTTCCACCAATCAGAAGTGTGAGTCATCATATTGATCTCATACCTAGAGCTAGTTTGCCAAACAAAGCAGCGTACAGATTAACGCCGCAGGAGAATGAAGAGTTCAAAAGAAAAATCTAGGATTTGTTGGACAAAGGGTTGGTTAGAGAAAACTTGAGTCCATGTGCTGTTCCGACAGTACTCAGTCCAAAGAAAGACGGAGGCTGGAGGATGTGTACTGATTCAAGGGAAATCAACAAGATAACCATCAGGTACATATTTCCATCGCCAAGGATGGATGATCTGATGGATTGCTTAAGTGGAGCAATTTTTTTTTCGAAGATTGATTTGAAAGGTGGATATCACCAGATTCATATGAGAGAAGGTGATGAATGGAAGACAACCTTCAAGACTAACGAAGGGTTGTATGAATGGCTTGTTATGCCGTTTGGTTTAACGAACACGACAAGTACCTTCATGAGGCTGATGAACGAAGTCCTGAAGGAATTCATCGAAAAATTTGTCATTGTGTATCTGGATGACATACTGATCTTCAGTAAAGCAGAGGCAGAGCATCTAAAACACTTAGCTACAGTGATGAAGAGATTACAGCAAGAGAAGCTACTGATAAACATGAAGAAATCCTCATTCATGAAGACATAACTCATCTATTTGGGTTTTTTTTATTTCTGCAGATAAATTGAGGATGGATCCAAATAAGGTTGAGGTGATCAAGAATTGGCCATCACCGAAGAACATATTTGAGGTGAGAAGTTTTCACGGATTGGCTAGTTTCTACTGGAAGTTCATCAGGAATTTCAGTGGAATTAGCGCACCGATGATGGACACAGTAAAGAAGAGACACAAATATTTTCACTGGACAGAAGAGGCTGAGAAGAGTTTTAATTTGTTGAAGAGGAAAATCACGGAACAACCAATTCTGGTGTTGCTTGATTTCCAAAAGACATTTCAAGTGAAATGCGATGCAAGTGGATTTGCAATAGGGGCAGTCTTGAGTCAAGAAAACAGGCCGATAGCATACTTCAGCGAGAAGCTGAACGAAGCGAAGGTGAAATACTCCACGTATGACAAGGAGTTTTATGCTATTATTCAGGCATTAAAGAAATGGAGACATTACTTGATCCCGAAGGAGTTTGTCTTATATAGTGACAATCATGCATTGCAGTTTGTGACTCAACATGAAAAGTTGAATCAAAGACATGTAAAATGGGTTGAATACATGAAGAACTTTACTTTTGTAACTAAGCATATTTCTGGAATTGCTAACAAGGTTGCTGATGCTTTGAGCAGGAAATGTTTGCTATTGCAGGAGTTCAGAGTCAAAACATTGGGTTTTGATGATCTCAGAGACATGTACATAGATGATCCAGATTTTAAGGAGGCGTATGAAGCAACTGAGAATCGAATTCTCAGGGACAAAAATCAATGGATAGAATACATGATCCAAGAAGGATTACTATTTAAAGGCAATCAACTTTGTATTCCAAAATGCTCCATGAGGGAGAATTTGCTGAAGGAGAAACACAGTGGAGGATTGGCCGGACATTTCGGTCATGACAAGACGTTCGCAAAGTTGAATGAGTCATATTTTTGGCCGGGAATGCGAGCAGATGTCAAGATATTCATGGACAAATGCAGAATTTGCCATCATTCGAAGGGAAAGAGACAGAATGCAGGATTTTATCAACCATTGCCAATACCTGAGAGGCTGTGGGATGCAGTCAGCATGGATTTCATATTGGGGTTGCCAAGAACACAAAGAGGGTTTGACTCAATCTTTGTGGTAGTGGATAGATCTTCCAAAATGGCACACTTCATACCATGTCAGAAAACCAGTGATGCAACTCACATTGCGAATCTATTTTTCAAAGAAGTCATTCAACTTCACGGCTTACCAAGGAGCATAGTTTCGGATCGAGACACTAAGTTCATGGGACACTTCTGGAGAAACTTATGGAAAAAGATGGGAACAAATTTATCATTCAGTTCAGCTTATCATCCTCAGACAGATGGATAGACAAAAGTCGTGAACATGAGTTTAGGAGACTTGCTGAGGAGCTTGGTGACAGAACACCACAGCCAGTGGGACAACATATTACCACAGGCGGAATTTGCTTATAATGATTCAATCAACAGAAGCACAGGACAAAGTCCATTTCAAATTTTTTATGGCATGCATCCGAGAGGAATTTCTGAGCTGAGGGTTTCAAAACAGATTGCGACTAGGAGCGCTAGTGAAAAAGATTTCGCAGAGGCGATGAAAGAACTTCACAGCCAGGTGAAGGAGCATTTACAGAACTCAAGCCAAGAATATAAGCGTAGAGCAGATCAACACAAGAGACAACTTCAATTTGAGGTTGGTGATTTGATTCTGGCACATCTGAGAAAGGAAAGGTTCCCGAAGGGGACATATAACAAACTGAAGATGAAGAAGATCGGACCATGTAAGGTCTTGAAGAAATTTGGGGCAAATGCTTATGAGATTGAATTACCCGATGGGATCGAAATTTCTTCGATATTCAATGTCTTAGATTTGTACCCATACAAAATTGAGGAAGCAAGAACAAGTGATGAACAACCAGAGATCCAGTGGACAAAGCAGATGCTTGTTGCAGAGAAGCCACAGATGGAAAGCATACTAGACAAAAGAATTAGCAAGAAGACCAGAAGAAAACAATACTTTGAATACTTGGTCAAGTGGAAAGGACATCCAGTTGAAGATGCCAGTTGGGAGAATGAAGCAGAGATTCAGAAGCATGGACAGACCGTGTGAGAGCTCATGGACAGGAGCCCATGAAAATTTTCAAGTGAGGGAGTATGATGCAGGAGCATCGCCAACATCAAGCGAGTGTGGGGCAAGTGCCAACACATTTTGGACACATGATAAATTGTTTAAAAAAATTTGAAGATGGATGCGCCAAACGTAAATGTAATAGTTAAGGAGAACCGTACTTATAGATTGTAATCAGACCTTGAGCGACCCGCTCTCGTCTGAAGGACTAAGAAGGCATTTATGTTAGTAGGTAGCTTTGAATTCTCAGATTAGACAGTTTTAGGAGCGGAGGGAAAATGGATATAGACACCCTCATTGTATTATTGTATGATAGTGAAGAAAATTACCAAGAAAAAAGCATACAGAGTTGGAATAGAGAAACTATGTTTGAAAAACACCCATGTACAGAGATTTGAGTTAATAGAAGAAGTCTTAATTCAGATTCACGGCGTTGTATTTGTTTCTTGTATGTGTATGCTGAATGGTATGTTCATGGTTTTACTCTTTCTGTTATACATTTGCTTCCTATGCTGTGTATGAATTATTTCAGGATTATGTTTGAAGTCTGAGAGAGAAAGAGTTAGGAAATGAGTTTCAATTGTTTCTCTATCTGAGCGAGAGTTCCTGCAAAGAGTGCAGTTAAATTGTCCGCAAGGAGTGCATTGAAAAAAGGGTTTAGAGGTTTTGTCTCTGAAGGCTCAGATAGGTTAGCTTTTGTTCTCATTTCCTCAAAGGTGCAGTTAGGCACAGGAGCCGTGCAAAGTGTGCGCAAGCCGAGTGAAGCTTCCGGGGTTTGTAACCTGAATGAATTGTTGAGAGACTGTTGCTATAGGGAGTGCGCAGAGTCAAAAGGAGTTCAACACTTGAAAGTGTTTGAAGGTCTGTCGTAAGGAGTGCTAGCAGGAGTTTTTTTGAAAGACTTGAAGTCGGGAAAACCCTCAGAAGGGTTCGAACCTTCGAAGTCGTCGAAGGGAAGCAAGAGGTTAAGTGCCTTGAAGAATTGAAAGGAGGTGCAGTGACATCGTGCTGCAGAAGGACAAGTTCCACGCAGAGAAATATTTTATTTAAATTTCGCGGAGGTTCTCAAGGGAAGAGACGAACGGTTGAAATTCTCCGTAGAGAATTTGCGAAGTGCCACCAGCCGTCCGATCTGACAAAGAAGCAAGGGGGTTATGACTGTTTCCCCAGTTTCAAGCTCTGGAGATCGTGAGTTGTCGACCCTCACTTAGATACCTGTCAGTCGTAGGATCTGACAGGTGTTGCACGAGGTTTAAACCCTCGCAAGCAGAGCGAAAGTCCCGAAAGGCGTCAGGATATCGGGACTTCGGAATTCGGGATATCAGAAGTCTTGAGGGAAGGAGATCGGGTCACTCCACGATGAAAACCTCGAAACAGATCTGAGCTGTCCATCGGTTGGGACACGTGGTAGAGATCGGGAGCCATCGACATATCGAGATTCAACATTTCACGGATCCTGTGGATCGGGTTTTTAACAGAGATTCCAGTGAGGAATCGAAAGAGCCACTCCGTCTCGAAGGTGAAATTAGAACGATCCGTTAAGACTAGGAGGTCAGCGTAGAGACTCTGGCCGAGGCAGAGGCTTAGTCTGCGTCAATTAAGGTAAAGGTAGTCGAACAGAATGAGTTTAGCTTTGTAGATATGGATCTGGGAGCCAAAAAAAATGTTGGAGGAAAGGTTATGGGTTGTACCCTTAACTTGGGAGAGTTTGTCACCAGGGCTAGCCTGTACGTCATGATCTTAGGATGTTATGATGTCGTGATCGACACAGAATGGTAGGAATTGCATGAGGTGATACTCAACTGTAAGACAAAACGATTGAGCTTGGTCGATGATGAGGGACATAGACACGTGATTGTAGGACGAAACCAGGGAGTTTCCCTGAGGTTCATCTCTTCCTTGCAGCTATGGAAGAGCATGCACAAGGGATGTAAGATTTATGCGATCCTTGCATTAAACAGGAAGGGAGTAGCGGAAGGTATAGAACACCTTCCTGTGGTGAGATAATTTGCAGACGTCTTCCCAGAGGAGTTACCTGGGGTGCCGCCAGAGAGGGAATTGGAGTTTACCATAGACCTAAAACCGGGGACTGAACCGATAGCTAGAACGCCTTATCGGATGTCGACCCGAGAGTTACAGGAGTTGAGAATGCAACTGAAGGAATTGCTGGACCTGGGATTGATACGTCCATGTGTGTCATAATGGGGTGTGCCTATTATCTTCATAAGAAATAAGGATGGGTTGTTGAGGCTCTGCATTGACTACCGTCAATTGAACAAGGCAACGCTCAAGAATCAGTATCCGTTGCCGAGGATTGATGATCTGTTCGATCAAATGAAGGGTGCGACGGTGTTCTCAAAGATCGATTTGCGATTAGGGTATCACCAGTTACGGATCAAGGAGTATGACGTCCCTAAGGACGCCTTTAAGACGAGGTTTGGGCATTACGAGTTTACTATTTTACCGTTTGCATTGACAAACGACCCAGGGGTATTTATGAGTTTGATGAACGGGGTGTTCCGCGAGTACTTGGACAAGCTCATCCAAGTATTCATAGACAATATTTTAATTTACTCTTGGATGACGGAGGAGCATGATGAGTACTTGCACTTGGTACTACAGTGTCTTCGAGAGCACAAATTGTATGAGAAGTTGTCTAAATGCTCATTTTATCAATCGAAGATTCACTACTTAGGGCATGTCATCTCCAGAGAAGGTATCTCCGTGGATCCAACAAAGGTTGAGGCTATTATGGAATGGACTGCACCGACGAATGTCCCGGAAGTGCGTAGCTTCATGGGTTTAGTAGGATACTATTGATGGTTCATTGATAGATTTTTGAAGATAACAAATCTGATCACAGAGTTGTAGAAGAATAACAAGAAGTTTGTTTGGACCGATAAATGCGCAAAATATTTTCAGAGGCTCAAAGCAATTTTGACAATGACACTGATACTAAAGGTCCCTGACATGGATGAAGACTTCTTGGTATGCACTGACACATCCAAGGAAGGCTTAGGAGGAGTCTTTATGAAATAAGGTTGAGTGATCTCTTACATCTCGAGGAAACTGAGAAGGCATGAGGAGAACTATGTGATGCACGATTTGGAGTTGTTATCCGTTGTTTATGCCTTGACGGTTTGGAGACACTACCTAGTCGGACGAAAATTTGAACTAAAGACAGACCACTGTGGACTACAACACATATTTACGCAAAGCGACCTGAATGCGCGATAATGACGTTGTTCATAACTTCTTAGCGAGTACAATTTCAAGATATCTTACATAAAAGGAACAATGAACCGAGTGGCAAATGCATTGAGTCAGAGACCATGCATCTTTTCAGTGTTGCCTCTTCAGATGAATCTACGTGAAAATATTCTAACTTTACAGCATGAATATGACTGGTACAAAGAGGTCGAGGATTTTATCGGACAAAACACAATGATGGTACCTAGATTTGAAGGATTTACGTTTTACGACGATGGATTATTGAGGTTTAAAAATCGGATTTACGTACCACCGAATGATGAGTTGAGGATCTTGATCCTAAATGAGGCTCATAGAGCAGTATACATGGCTCACCTGGGAGTCACGAAGATGAAGGCGGACCTTAAACCCTTATTCTTTTGGAAAGGAATGAAGGCATACATAGTCAACTATGTGGCCATATGTCTAGAATGTCAGCAGGTAAAGACCGAACATAGACATCCAGCGGGATTACTACAACCACACACTATTCTGGAATCGAAATGGGAGGTTATTTCGATGGATTTTATTGTTGGATTTACACTGACGACAAGGAGACACAACTCGATTTTCGTAGTAGTTGACACTCTGACGAAGAGTGCTCATTTTATTCATGTGCATACGACATATCAGACACCTGACATAGCTAGAGTTTTCATCAATGATATTGTGAGGCTGCATGGCATGCCTAAGAGGATTATATCCGATCGAGGATCAATGTTTACTGGATGATTTTGAACTAGTTTCCAAGAGGCCTTGGGAACCCAACTTAACTTTAGTACTACGTATCACCTGGAGACTGACGAGCAGACTGAATGAACGAACCAGACCGTGGAGGACATGTTGCACATGTATGTGATGGACCAACAAAATATTTGGGAAGAATTATTTCCACTAGTGGAATTCGCTTATAACAACAGTTACCAAAGCACCATTAAGATGGCTCCTTTCGACTTTCTTTACAAGAGACCGTGTCGAACGCCTTTGAGTTGGGATCGACTAGAGGATAGGGTCCTAGAGGGACTAGAAGCAATTCAAGAAATGGAAGAGAAATTGAAAACAATAAGACAAAGGATTAAAGAAGCGCAAGATCAACTGAAGAGTTATGCCGATGCACATCGTGTTGACCGTAGATACGAAGTTGGCGATCAAGTCTTCTTGCGGGTAAAACCGTATAAGAGTTCAATCAAGTTTCGAAAGGGAGCTAAAATCTCTCCTAGGTTCGTGGGACCTTTAGATATTGTGGAGAGGAAGGGGCCCGGGGCCTATCGACTAACCTTGCCTGATTCTTTGAGGTATATGCACGATGTTTTTCACTATCTGTTTTGAGACACTATATTAGTGATCCTACACATGTTATTGACATGAGTTCCTTGCAGGTATCGGACAAGGGGGCGTTCACGGCTGAAACGATCCACATCCTGGATCATCGCATTCAACAACTATGACGTCAAACAGTAGATTAGGTCAAGGTCCAGTGGGACAACTATAGTCCGGACACGACGACCTAGGAGGACGCATATGATATGCGCCAACAATTTCCATTTTTGTTTGATAGATAGATTTATGATACTGTGATACACATTATTTCGGCACTTATATACTGTGAAACTTCGAGATGAAGTTTAGACCAAGAGGGGGTGTATGTAACATCCCTCTCTTGCATGCACTAAGCGAACTTATTCTTTGAGGACACTTGCTTGCAAGTGATCCGGATTATTATACCTTTGGGCATTTGGTTATGACTATGAGGTGTTATGGATTGGTGATATGTTATTTTGCAGTATTGACATAGATAGGTGCTATTGACTCGGTTTACCTGAGTGTGCAAGAATTTGGACCGCGAGGATGCAGAGGCTTCGATGGAACCCATTGGACTCCGGATCGAGTCGGGGAGTGGACTATTGGGGTTTGATTGTTGTATATATGACACTTGTGCATATGATTAGATGATATGATTATGGATATTATTTTTGACATGATTTTTGGATGATGCAGGCTGATGATAGCTTGCCTACCAGACTCACATGTGGAGCAGAGGGGTCACACACGACTACCAGAGACGTTGAGGGAGAGGTGTGGACAACAACCCTACCACAACCTACTAGCACTCTCACCGTGGCTCAAACTGTAGGTTAACGATTAACTAGTTCGAGAAGACCCATGATGCTATGAGGGAAGACTACGAAAGTCGCTCATGATGATTCTAAGGGGTGTGCAATAAGGCAGGGGCCTTATTCCTTAGAGGCCCTTAGTCTCCCACAAGATCACCTGACGAAGTATTGACTCTAGGTTTTTTTTATGTCTACCAAGTTAGTCAAGAGGCGAGTGGCACCCTTGGAGCACAGAGTGCATCCTGAAGGGCACGTCACGCTAGAAAAACAGAATGAGGCGAGTGGCACCCTTGGAGCACGTAGTGCATCCTAAAGGGCACATAACGCAAGGGAAACATAATGAGGCGAGTGGCACCCTTGGAGCACCTAGTGCATCCTGAAGGGAACGTCGCGTTGTTAAATAATAAATGAATAAACCTATATGGCCGTAGAACGAATAATGTGATGAGAAGTATTTAAAACAATTTCCCTAATAAAATGTCGCCCAGCCTAGGAAAATAATGTCTAGGTCTAAGTGATA
>ML791797.1:159091-174258 GCA_009831015.1 Picea engelmannii
GTGAGGGAAATAGGAGTAATTAATTAATTAATGAAATTAATTTATGGTGCAATGAAGGGGATGGGTGACACATGTACGGGGAGGATTTTTACGAATTAAATTATTAAACAATAAATTAAATGGGAATTTGGGAAAGTAAATGAATTAGAAAATCTATATAAAGGAAGGAGGAGGAGGATGATGGATCTCTGCTGTGATGCATAATGTTATGCTGTAGAAATTTAGACTTGATTGATTTAGCTTGTGGGAGTTGGGATACCCATCTCGGTGAGGAGTGGTAGCTTGACCTTGCGAGGAAAGCTAGGAGCTAACTGTCCTCTGGTTTAGTGTGCATGGCCCCTTTGAGGCTCAGGGGGCTAAGGGGGAAGAATAGTACCCTTATCGTTGGCTGGGTGGTACCGGTGAAGTCTCATCGGTCGGCAAGTGGGAGCGACACGGAGCACGCAAGACAATGACTCAGAGTGGACGACTTGGGCTACGGTATGCTTACTTGATTCTACATGGTATATTCTTATTATACCTTACACTTTCATTCTGTATTTTTATTTGGGTAAAGAAAATGTTTGACTTAGCATTTCAACCGAGAACTTAAATTCCCTATAGCCTTAAGCTTGCTGCTTAACTTGATTCCCTTGGCTTTTGATCCCCGCATGTTGTGACTGTCCTTTGTTTTTTTTGATTGTTGTGAAGAGTTGTGCCTTTCGTCCTCAGCCCTAGTTCATCAGTCCTCGCCTGAGCAGTTGGCTAGGAGCTAAATCGACGGTCGTCACTTTGGTGCACAACAACCTATATATTCTAATGCCTTGCTTTTCTGTGCATGGATGATGAGCGAAGGATAGTTCTCAGTCTTCTACCCCTGCTGATTGTTCTTGGCTGATTGATGGTATTTGCGCCTTCTTACGTTGAGTAATATGCCATTGTTATCATTCCTATCCCCATTTTTTTTTTAACTCTGCGTTTTACCTACGTCTTGATGGAAGAAATACTTATCTTTTACTCTGAAATTTTACTTCTTCAATCTGGAAATTATTTTCTCTACAATTTAATACCTTGACTGTAAATTTTTTTCCTCTGCAATTGTTTACAGTTCGATGGTGGATAGCTCTGCGTCTTGGATCCATAACTGCTCTGCGATCTATCTTTTGCAATGGCATTTTACTCCGAGTTTATGATTCTTTGTCCTGCGATTTTATTTTTCTTTGCAATTTAATGAAATTCGTGGGAGAATTAACACAACAAACTTACCCTTTTATTTTACCTTCTTCAGTTGAGATTTATCACTTCCTTGAGCGCATGCTTCTTTTTACACTTGAACCACCACGCATTTTATTTACTGGAATGCCTTCATATTTTTTTTTTCTGTGTTTGGGGGCGTGGTTGTAGCGTATGGGGGTGCGTTTTGTGTGCATTGGGAATGTTTTTGTTTGGGGTGTAATGGCTGGGAAATTCCATTGGAGTACATTGCGATTCCCTCTTTTTAAGACTGCGCCTCCATTGATTTTTAATGACTGCGTTTGGGACTACGATGGGCATTTTCTCTGAGCGAAATTTGACTGCGTATCCTTTGACAACCCACCTTGGTAGCGTTTTTTCCCTTTTCTAATTGTTCTTATTTGTATAAATTTGTACCACCGCGATTGTACTACTGTCATACTTATCAATGGAGAATTTTTAATTTTAACTTTTACCCAGCCACTTCAATCGTTACCCGATCGTTCTCTGGGTTTTGTGATGGCTTAACTCTTGCGATGTCCCAGTGTGCCTATGGTTGGTTTAGGACTGCAATCGTTCCCCTTGTTTGCATCATGATTTTACCCCTTTACAGACTGTACAAGGTTACCTGTTACACACAACGATTCCACCTTAAAAATTGCAATTCGTTACCCATGTTTGTCTGGTGATTTTTCCTTTATATAGACTGCGATTTTACCTTTATGATGACTGGGATTTTTCCTTTATAAAGACTACGATTTTTCCTTTATGATGACTGCGAATTTGCCTTTATGAAAACTACAATTTTTCCCTTGTGAAGACTAGGATTTTCCCCTCAAAAACTGCTATCTGTTACCTTTATTGCATGACGATTCTTACCATTGTGAAGACTGCGTTTTACATCTGCCGGACAATGATAATAACCCTGCTTTTACATAATTGTTTTCTGGACAACGTTTTAATGATTGGTGTTTACCTTTACAACGTTTTTATTTAATTGATAGAAATTCTATTTTACATCCAGTTGCAATGCCAGTGTTGATTATTATCCTGCCAGCGTTTCATGCCTTATTTAGACATCTATTTACTAGGTTGACAACGATCCACATATCCAAATTATGATAGCAATTTTATAATGGAACAACAATTTACCAGTCAATTCCTTAGTAATTACAACATTTAGTCAACCGACAACGATTGATACATTAACTTTCATGTTTGGGATTTATAGTTAAACTCTTGCTAATTTCGTTTTGTTATATAAATGTTAACCATGGAAAGATAGACAACACTACATTGATGGTTTAAACGGATATATTGATTAGGCACAACTATTTTATTTCAACATTTATTTTATTTAGCAGCATAGCATTTATATGAGATATTAAGGCTAGTATGCGACCGAGATATATAATATCTTTAGGTGGCAAAGAATTAGTGTATAATGGGCGAGACGTAATAAATAATTACCTCAACTAACTTATTCCTTGAGTGATTAGAGCTCGAGGAAAATAAAGGTGGTTTGTTGTTCAAGGGAAATAATAACAATTTTTTTTACTAATAAAAGCCATACCAGTTTGTTGTGGACTTTTATCAAATAATAGGATTTCTTTGTTAGACAAGTCATAATGTTGAGTTATAGGATTTTTGGTTACAATAGTTTACCCTTCACACCTAGACTTCTTTCTTAACCTTGGGGCTTCTTGGTCTTCATTGAGTCATTTAATGGATTGCGCTTTTGTTGAGAGATGTCTTCTTGCTTCTTGTATACCCATTGCTTGGGGGCATAGGCGTAGTCTTCTTGTCCATTATTTCGGCCCTTGGCACGTTGGATTTATATTGAGTCCTTGGTCCAGATAGGTTAGGTAGTGCCAGGGTTATCGCTGCACCTATCACCTAGGGACGACATGATTCCTCATGAGGGGATCATGGCATGCCCCATTGGATAGAGATGAATGATAACTTGGTCGGAGTCTGTGCCTTCTGTGTGAGTATTATTGTTCATTGTAAGTTTGCTATTGACACTTGGGTTGAATGCCATCATGCATTGGTTGCGCGCCATCAAGGTTCTAGTCAAATGGTTGTCGAGGCCATTGTGTCGGGATGAGGATGTTGTCCCTTAGCTTGTAGGCATGGTCATGTTTACGTCGAGTGGGTAGTCATTTATCCTTGTTGTTTTATGCATGTTTCTCTCAGCTTCTCTTGTGCCAGTGCATGGAGTCATAGATGTCTATTTCCTGTACAATGGGTGTGGTGCTTGCCGTCAGGTGTGTTGTCTAGCTGTAATCATTGTTGTCATCCTGTCAAAAAGAAAAAAAAAATTCATCTTCTTCTTCGCTTGTAGTCGTAACGAAGGGGTCATTACACATGGTATCAGAGCGAGTCCAACCCGTGACTTGGGATCACTACGACTTTTGTTGATATTATATTTGATTATAATGTTGCTAATTAAGTTGACTTGTATTCATGTAGGTAATCATGGTTAGAGGATGCCGCAGAGGCAGACGACGGGGTGCTAGGGGAGGAGGCGCAACGCCTCCAACGACATCATGCTTGAGGGGTCTAATCCCCAGGGAGACGAACATGTTGTCAGGAAGGAGAAGATAGCAGTGGGTGACGTGGTTGGGCTGATGAGGTCATTTCAGCAGATGTCTGAGGAACTGATCATCCAGCGCTGAGATTCCGTATAGGATCCCATATGCTGATAGGTCCTGCTCCACGTGCTTTCCAACGATGTTCCTGCATCATACTCCCCTTGAAAAAAATTCATGGAATTCTTTCCATGAGCTCCTGCACCAACTTTCCATGCTGCTGTATAGCACCTTCATTTTCCCAACTAACATCTTCTATTGGGTGTCCATTCCACTTGACCAGATATTCAAAATAGGTCTTCCTCCTGGTCTTTTTTCTAATCCTCTGATCAACAATCATCTCCATCTGTGGTTTTTTTTCTATAGGCATTTGTTTCTCCCACTGGACCTTCTCTTGATCTTCTAATCCCTCTATGTCATCTTTGTTGTAAGGATACAGGTCTGAAACATTGAATACGGGCGATATGCCCACATCATCTGGCAATTCAATCTCATAGGTGTTTGGATCAAACTTCCTCAAGATCTTACTGGTCCTATGTTATTCATCTTTAACTTGTTATATGTTCCCCTAGGGAACCTTTCTTTCCTGGGATGTGCCAAAACATGATCTCCTACTTCAAATTGAATTTCTCTGCGATGTTGATTTGCTATGCGCTTGTACTCCTGGTTAGAACTCTGCAACTGTCCTCTGATCTGGCTATGGAGCCTCTCCATTTATGCAGCAAAATCTTCTGCTTCAACACTCTTGATATCACTCTGTTCCAAGTCTCTCAACTCATATAGTCCCCTGGGTTTCATTCCATACAATATTTGGAATGGGCTCTTTCCAATGCTCCTGTTTGGTGAATCATTGTATGCAAATTCTGCTTGTGGCAGAATCTCATCCCACTGATTATGGTATTCAGTAACTAGACTCTTCAACAAGTTTCCCAAACTTCTGTTTACCACCTCAGTTTTTCCATATGTCTGAGGGTGATAAGCTGAGCTGAAGGACAAATCTGTCCCCAACTTCTTCCACAGTGTTCTCCAAAAGTGTCCAACAAATTTTGTGTCTCCGTCTGAGACAATGCTCCCGGGTAGGCCGTGAAGTCTTACAACTTCCTTGAAAAATAGATTTGCGACATGCATTGCATCACTGGTTTTCTGGCATGGGATAAAGTGTGCCATATTTGAAAATATATCCACCACCACAAATATGGAATCAAATCCTCTTTGCGTCCTTGGCAGTCCCATCACAAAATCCATGCTTATTGCATCCCAAGGCCTCTCTGGTATTGGAAATGGTTGATACAATCGAGTGTTCTATCTTTTTCCTTTTGCATGTTGGTAGATTCTACATCTGTTCACAAACTTTATCCCTTCTATTCTCATACCTGGCCAATGGTATGAACTTCTCAACTATGCAAATGTTTTATGATGGCCAAAATGTCCAGCCAATCCTCCACTATGTTTTTCCTTCAAAAGGTTATCCCTCATTGAGCATTTTGGTATGCACAAATGATTTCCCTTGAACAAAAATCCCTCTTGATCATATACTCTGTCCACTGGATTTTGTCTCTCAGCACAGTATTTGCACATGCTTCATATGCTTCCTTGAAATCTTTATCATCACAATACATGTCCTTAAGGTGTTCAAACCCCAAGGTCTTCACCTGAAATTTTTGTAGAATCAAACATCTCCTTCTTAATGCATCAACAACTTTGTTAGCATTCCCAGTAATATGTTTTATGACAAAAGTAAAATTCTACATAAACTCAACCCATTTCACATGTCTCTAATTCAATTTTTCCTGTCTGGTTATGAATTGTAAATCCTGATTATTGCCATACAAGAAAAATTCCCGTGGGACAAGGTAGTGTCTCCACTTTTTCAAGGCTTGAATTGTGGAATAAAACTCCTTATCATACGTGGAGTATTTTCTCTTGGTCTCATTCAGCTTCTCACTGAAATAGGCAACAAGTCTATTATCTTGGCTCAAAAATGCTCCAATTGCAACTCCACTTGCATCACTTCTCACCTGAAATGTCTTTTCAAAATTCAGCAAGACCAGAATTGGTCGTTCTGTTATTTTCTCCTTCAGTTTATTGAAGCTCCTCCTGACTTCTTCTGTCCATTTAAAAGACTTGTGCTTCTTCTTCACTCATATCCATCATTGGTGTACAAATTCCACTGAAGTCTCTGATGAACTTCCTATAGAAGCTTGCTAATCCATGGAAGCTCCTTACCTCAAACATGCTTCTTGGTGACAACCATTCTTTGATTGTTTTCACCTTCTCTGGATCCATCTTCAGTTCATTTGAAGAGATAAAAAAATCCAAGTAAATGAGTTCTTTCTTCATAAAAGAGGACTTCTTCATATTTATCGACAACTTCTCCTGCTGTAGTCTCCTCATCACTAGCGTTAGGTGCCTCAAATGCTCCTCTTTAGTCCTTCTAAAGATCAGTATATCATCCAGATATACAACCTCAAACTTGCCAATGAAATCTTTTAGTATCTCATTCATCAGCCTCATAAAAGTAATCAGGGCATTGGTTAAGACAAATGGCATAACAAGCCACTCATACAAACCTTCATTTATCTTAAAGGTTGTCTTCCACTCATCACCTTCTCTCATTCTAATCTGGTGATATTCGCTTTTCAAATCTATTTTAGAAAAGAAATTTGCTCCACTCAAATAGTCCATTAAATCATCCATTCTTGGTAAAGGAAATATATACCTGATGGTGATCTTGTTAATGGATCTTGAGTCTGTACACATTCTCCATCCTCCATCTTTATTTGGACTCAACACAGTTGGTATTGCACATGGACTCAAGCTCTCTCTAACCAAACCCTTGTCTAACAGTTCCTGGACTTGGTTCTTTACCTCCTCATTCTCTCTTGGTGTCAATATGTATGCTTCTTTGTTCGACAGACTTACTCCTGGTATCAAATGAATATGATGATTGATACTTCTGATGGGTGGCAATGAGTTTGGAAGCTCATCCACCACTATGTCAGCAAAATTATCCAACAATTCCTGAACTTCTTTAGACAAATCATCCATTGAAGTACTTGTAAGGATAACTCTGGGTTTCCTCACCACAAAAAAATGCATCTCTTGTTATTTCGTGACTTCTTTCAGGAGTTCCTTCCCACTCATGAGAAGTATGCTCGTGTTGGCTTCCTCTTTCACTTTCTTCTCCTCTATTGGCAGCAACATGTGTGTTCTACCATTATTCTCCAAGGTGCATATATTCTTCCTCCCATCATGAATGACATTGCTTTCAAAATGCCATGGTATTTCCAACAGAATATAGCATCCATCCATGGGAATTACATCACATAGAATTTCATTTCTATATCCTCCTATCTTAAATTCAAGCAAGCATTGTTTAGTAACCATTACTTGGTGTCCTTTCTACGATCACGAGACTTTGTATGGCTTCGGATGTGCAGTGGTCTTCAGCTCCAATTTCTCCACCATATCTGTAGATACTAAGTTATCAATGCTCCCACTGTCGATTATCACCTTGCATACTCTATATTTAGTCTTTCAAGCTGTCCGGAAGAGACTATTCCTCTGCACTGGATTTTCAACTTATGCCTCTAGTTTTAAGATAACCTTCCTCAACATCAGGGATATTCCATCCTCTGCTCCTTTTGCTTCAACATTCCCTCTCTGTGCTTCTGAAATGTGAGCTTCACCTCCTCCTTATTTCTTTTTCTTGGGACATTCCCAAGACATGTGCCCTGTCTTTCCACATGCATAACATCTTACTTCTCCTCCTCTTCCTCTAGAAGAACTTCTTCCACCACCCTGTCTTCCTTGAGAACTTCCTCCTCTTTCTAAGTGACTGTGTGGTTTTTCAGTCTCATCATTAGACTTATGTGCCTTGTCATGGTTAACTCCCTTTATTTTGTTTGGGGTTGGGATTTTACCTCTTCCCCTCTGGCTTTGTTTCCTGGAAAACTGATAAGCATCCTCCACTATATTTACTGACATCATGCTGATTTCATCCTAGATTTCATATCTCAGGCCATTTATATATCTGGCAACTTTTTCTTCATCTCTCTCCCTTTGTCCAGTTCTGATGTTCAACCTTTAGAAATCCTCTATGTACTCCTTAACTATCATCCCCTTCCGTCTCAGGTTCTGCATCTTCCCGAATAGATTAATTTGATAATTCTTGGGCATGAACTTAGCCTTTAGCTTGGCTACCATTCTGTCCCAATTCTTTATCTTCTTCTTGGATTTACTTCTTCTTTCAGCCTGCAGTTCATCCCACCATAGTGTTGTGTGTCCTTTTAGCCTAGTGACAACATGTTTCACCTTTCTCTCTTCATCGACATCTTCATAGTAGAAATTTTTTCCCATGGATATTATCCCAATCCAACAACTCTTCAACATATAAATTGCCTTCATACATTGGGACCCCTATCTTGGCTCTGCCTCCCAATCTAGAAACTACTCTCAGCAAGCGTTCTTCACCAACATTCTCTCCTGCAGCTTCTTCGGATTCTACTTCTTCACTCTCTGCATTGCTGATGTCTCCAGCATTAGGTTCTCTCCTCTGCCCTGCCTCCATCACCTCTAATATTGCACCAAGTTCTCGCATCGTCATTTCTACAAATCGATTGGATAAAGCTGCTTCTACTCGTCTCCTTGGTGGCATTGTGTTGACTATCTATCACACACAGAGTACAAATTCACGTTTTTCCTTCTCCTCTCCTTTGCCTGCTATCTAAAAGAAAACATTCCACTCTGATACCACTTGATGCAGACCCCCCTTCTCTCCTAAGGGTTACGCAAGCTCCCGATCTAGGATCGATCAAGAAACTAAGTCTGATTGACTCTCCGGGTCTCTGCTAGACCCCAAACCAACTTACATAGGTCCGTTCTCCAAAGACACAAGTTGTATGAGACCTGCGGGCCCTCTCCTGAGTGTTGTTCAAACCTCAACGCCAAACAGGCACTAGCTCTTATCTGGCTAAGCCCTTTCCTTTACATGACCATGACTATGACCACTCGCTTGATCAAAAGGCATGTCATGACTTCACGTATTGAGTCTTTGCATGTGAGTCACCCCAACTCCCGAAATGCCGATATTTCAGAGTGCCAAATCAATGGTCCACAATCCCCGCGATCCAACGGTCCTGATCTCCTTTTCACATATCGAGACTTCACGTTTCACGAAGTTGGAGGACCGCTCACCTCCCTTCTCCCGATAATCGACCTCTCGATGTCTTCCTGGGCAACCAACAGTCTAGATATCTCCTTGATCTGACGGATCAGATCAAATCGTGAACTTGGATTTCGTGAGTTCCTAGAACTCCTACTTTCAATTTCCCGAGTTGTGAACTCCCGACAAGACTAGATCTACAGTTCAACTCCCTCCTTCGATCAACGGCTGTGATCAAATCACAATTCCACGATTCATGAGTTCTTATAGATCTGCCTTTGACTTCTCTAAGTCACGAGTCAGCGAAACACTTATCTCTCACCACATGTCCCCCTTGATAGACGGTTCCGATGATTTCAGAACTTTCGTAACCCCGCTCATTCTGTGTACTTTCAAAGCTTATCGTTAGTGCACTTTACCTTGATCGGGTGGCTACGATTCTTTCATGCTCAGACCAAACGGCTGATATCTTTCCCCCTATACACTTGCTCCTCGTTGTTTGGAAGATGACCGTACAATCCAGATCTTTCTCCATGAGCTTACGCTTTCTTCAGACTTAGAAGATTTTCGAAATATTCAAAGGCTTCTACCTTTATCCTTCCTACGAATCTGTTTCTTGGATCTCGTTAACGCTTATGAAAAGTGTTATTCTTCCTAAGCTTGGTCTCGTGAAGACTTCAACTTCCCACACACTCCTTTCATTTTAGGGATTTCGATAACTCATATCCGAAGGATTTCTCGAAGATAAATTCCTCTCATCCTCCTGGCATTCTCCTTTTCTGGTTCTTCGACTTCTAACAAAGTCCCTTCGACACTTAGTCTAATCTCGGACCTATGCACTCCTTGCGTCAAATCTTTATGCAAGGTTCAAATTCTTGCAGACGACTATGCATGCCTTGCACCAGTCTCTTTGCACTCCTTGCAAAGGGAAGTTTCGTGCTATCTCTTCTGAGCTTCAGAATCGAAACAAATCTCGTTAATTCACTCCTTGCGTTCTGTGTGCACACCTTGCACCACTTTCAACAGAAGAGAAACAATTGAAACTTATCCTAACATTCACAATTCCTTCTACTCATAACTAAATTCATTCATTCATTCATGAAAACATAATAACAAAGAATTGCAAAACAATGTCCACACCATGCATTGGATCAATTTTCCTCTGTTATATTCATAAGTGAAAATGGCTACAACTGAAATCAAAACAAAAATTGAAAACTCAGAAATCTCCTACTAACTTGCAGCTAGCCTCATTTGGGCGTACATAACCTCTATTTATCTCAGAGGTTTCTTAGGGTTCCCCCCTGACTAGTTGTCTACATCAAAACCTATCCTGACAACTTTCCTAGTTTAGTCGCATTCCAGAGCCGGAGTGAAAAATCCCACTTCGCTTGCGATTGCTCAAGCGTGCCTCAAAATATTTTTCCAGTGCTGAGTTAAAGCATACTTCAAAATGTCTACTGCAACTTCCAGCGCTGAGATTCCGTACAGGCTCCCAGACGCTGATAGGTCCTGCTCCGCGTGCTTTCTAGCAATTCTCCTGCATCACCTAGATAGGAAAGGTGCTAATATTTAAGCATAGATTTAGAAACAATTGGTCACGAAGAGGAAAGTGCTTGGGTTTAAGAACTTATATAAACACTTGTCGAGATTGGTGCGTTAACAGAGAAATAAAGCTTTGTTAAAGGGGGATTTGTGGGGCTCAAATTTAGATGTATTGAGCAGCTCGAGTTTGTCAACATAATTAATTTTACAATTATGCATATGTGGGTTTAAGGACGAGAGGTCATCATTTTTGGTATCAGAGTAGGAACTTTAATTTTTCTGTGTATTTGATTCATATGGAATACCTTAAATGAACAGAGTTCATTTTTGGTATCAGATCACAATTTTTCTCTAAAATTAGAAATTGCAAAAGGAAGATTTGTGTAGAAAGGTAGAAAAATGAATTAGATATATAATTCCTTAGTGGATTACTGTAGAATTGGGGACATTCCAGTCAAGAAGAAAAATTGAGAGAAGATACTGAGAAGACAAGATCTCAGGATAGATCTTGCAAGTATTAGTAATGTTTTGTTGACTCTGGTTATGAAGAATTGTGATTGCAGGTAGCAATAGAGGGAGATGGAATGGTAGCATCCATTTGTAGCCAATATAAATGTGACAGGAGAAGAAGGGAGAAAGCATATCTCTCAAGTAAAAGAAGCTTGTGGCATAAATAACCTTACAGCAAGGGATGCTGTAACACTTTCAGCTGAAGGTTGGAATTGACGAGAACAAGAGAAGTTCTCAAGGAGAGTGTGAGTAGGTGTAGAGACAGAGAAGAGCAAGGAGTTCTTAGAAGGTTCTATTGGAGAAAAATAGTAATACCAAAATTCCAAATCTCAGGAGGAATCTTGGTGAGGTATTGAGTGGCATGTAGAGGAGACTTGCTACAAAGGCTTTATGAAACTCATAGTGGACTAGGATAATTTCACAAGAGAGGAGGTGGAGGTGACTACTTATGGTGATTTCAAATGTTCAGAGAGAAGCCACAATCAAAGGAGAGAGAATTCCAAAGAAATTGACAAAAGAAGGATGATTCAAGAGGAGCTTGGTAGAGAATTAACTGAGTTAAAAGAGAGACTCAGTATAATTACGGAGATGCTACAGGAAAGAAATGAATATCAAATATATGGTTGGATATTGAAGAGGAAGGATAAACGACCTATTAGACAATTGATTGTAAGGAAGCAGAGGAACAAACTGAAATCTCGGATCAGAGAAGAGGAACTCAGAGAGGTTGAGTACAGGAAGTCCTTGGAGACAGGACTAACAATTCACTTTTTTGAACCATAGTAGGGAGTGATGCTTGGAAAGGAAGACGAGGTTCATAGTGTAAACCTTATGAAGAGCTTGGAAATTTCATTCCAACATAAGGAGAAAATTCTAAAGGCATCTAAGGAGACTCATAAGTCTCGTATTTTTAAAACTAATGATTTGTGTATGTTTGCAAGACTTACAGGTCATGGAGATAGAAAATCACTTGTAGCTGTCCTAAAGGAAGAATTGCCTCATGAAGGCATAAGAGAAAGACAGATTCAAAATTTTTTCATGTCAAAGGAGGGGAAAACATTGTTTATTGAAAGCTGTGAAAGAGGAAGTTATGCATGTTCATAGAATGCAAATGATGAAGATGCGAAGGGGAGGAATAGTTGTCTTGGAGATACTTCAAAGGATGAAGTACATAGAATCTTAGAAAGGGTTATGCAAGGCTATAATGATGCAAGTATGGAGATTGACAGAGGAGAAATGACAATGAATGAGGATGGTGCTAAAGATAATTGGTGCATGATCATGGAGAAATCCCTACAAAAAGGTATAAAGTGTTTGCAACAAATCTATCATTTTAAGAAATTCCAAAAACCAAATTTGATTGAGCAATCATGTAGACTGAGTATGCAAATTAATGATATGCATTATTGTTTGCATAATTTTTTATTTAGTGAGCAATTTTCTCAAGGAGCCGAGGACAGAAAAATCTGTGAAGAACAAGATATGGTAGCATATATACAAAATTTTTGTAATAATTTCAAGCAAACAAATTGTAGCAGTGGTGTGTACTAGCAGAGGACAAGACTAGACATTGAGGAGTTATGGAAGCATTTGATGAATATTTCCAAGTGGAAATACTAGAGGAAGAAGAAGAAGAAGAATATTATCATTCCAACACAACTTAATGAAGGAAGCAAAGATTTTTCCCAACAACAAAGTAAAGTATGAGATCCTGGAAGGTTGCAGACAACAACAAGGCATCAAAACAAGTGGAAAACAACATAAGGTTTTGGATCTAGGAGGAATTAAACAAATGAAGACTCATGATCAAGATATCATGAAATATTTTAACCGAGTCTAATGCAGGAGCATTTTTCCTCCAAAACAACCTAATTTTATTAGACCTAGGGGGGGTCTTTGAATTATTGTATTTTCCTATGTTTTATTGGAATTCTAGAATAATTGCATAGGATAAAGGTTGTTAAGTTTGGGATTGATTAATATGTAATTGAATATGCCTTGTTTAAGTATATCTAGAGAGTTTGTAATATTTAGAGAGATCTCAAGAGTAGTTGAGGATTTTGTGGATCTAAGAGGTCCTAAGGATTGATAGTTGAGAGAATTTAGGATCTGACCCAAATTATAGTGTCACAATCCTTTCACTTAAAAACTATTGTAAGCTTACGGACAAAGAGGTGGTATGAGTTAGACAAATAAGGGAAAATATAGAGTGTGTGTAAGAGACTAAGTGTGGCATACATGTCGATTATAGGCCAATTTAATGTATATCAGGTCAATAAGGCTGATGAACTTGTATAAATTCATGTACAAATTCATGTATACCATCTGATCGGGACGAAGGATCAAGTCTGATCATTGATATGTGGGACTTAGTTTGAGTTTTGTGTGTTTAAATTTGGATAGACGAGATTAGATATCGGGTGAATATCTATCTAGATTGATGACCAAGGTGTGTTCTTTATTCAGAGTCCGTAGCGAAAATGTCAAGTCTTTCAGAGTAAGGCTATTGGAGTGTAAGTTTGAAAAATATTCTGCGAAGGGAGGTATGATCAATGGTTGTAATAAAATCTCGGAGTAGCGAGTATAATGACTACAAAAGAGATGCATGGCAACATTTTATTAGTTCTCGGAGTAGAGCCATCCGAGTCTATAAGCTGGAGGAACTTTGATAGAGCAACAATGATCAACAATTGGGATCTATTCAGAGTTAAATAGATCGACGGATACATAAGAGACACATGGAAGATGACAATGACCATGACAGATAACATCAACAAATGAGAAGTGGATACGTGGCAGTGAAACACACGAATAAGAATGTGACATGTGGCAGTCGTATCCACAAGTGAAAGTGTGACACGTGGCAGTCGTATCCTCAAGTGGAATTATGAAACATGGCATCCATGTGTAAATCCTTTGATGAAGGTTTGGTGCTGTAGAAGCGAAGGCCAATGAGTGTGGCCGTAGATCTTATGACAGATTGATAGTGGATATTGTGCAGACATTCGGGATCCAAAGAAGTGACACATGTCCGTCAAAGTTGAGTTTCATAGTACCATAATATTCATGTATTGAGACCTTCCGACAAGAGGAGTCCGACGAGAGTATTCTGATACAAGGGAATCCATATCGATGGTGGAGATCAAAAGTGGAATATCGACGATGTAGAAGTATTCAAGTGTTGCATCCATTAGGAGTTCCAACAATGAATCACAACCATCCATCGGAGGAGGGATTTAGAGGAGATCAACTATCCATTGGAGGAGGGATTTAGAGAAGATCAACCATCTATTGGAGTAGACTTTCAGAGATTCATTCCATAGCTCAAATAACATATTCCAAGACATGATGTGGATCTTCTATCCTATGACAATCAACGATGGAAATTGAAAGGGAGAAAAGTTCCAATGGTCTATGATGAGGAGTAAAGCCCCGACGTTATTAGGTGCGTGGTCACAATGCAACTACTGGTCACGTGGAGGAACTGAAGCTAAGCCTAGATATGAAAGGCACTAATATTTAAGCACATAGTTAGAAATAGTTAGTCACGAAGAGGAAAGTGCCCGGATTTAAGCGCTTAGATAAACACCGGTCGAGAATGGTGCGTTAACAAAGAAATCGAGCTCTGTTAAAGGGGAATTTTTGGGGCCCAAAATTAGATGTTTTGAGAAGATCGATTATGTAGCTGTAACATAATTAATTTTACAATTTTGCATATGTGGGTTTAAGTCCGAGAGGTCATTAGCTAAAGATTTATGTATAGATGTAGATAGTGTCTGTATGTACTTGCATACACTTTTAATNATATATATATATATATATATATATATATATATATATATATATATATATATCAACACACACACACACACACACAATTTTGTATCTATAAACAAAGTCTCCTGGTTCATGTTTGTGTTCAAATTCCATGACAATGGAATGCAAAAAAACATTCGAGGCAAAAAACACTTTATAAGATTCACCATTAAGTTTGAGAATTAATAATATATAACATATACCATCAATAATAAAACCAACTAGGTTGGTAACAATCATTACATACATTGGTCCAAAACTTTTTATAGTCCATTATGCTAAGTTCATATTCATATATTCTATGATAAACATAAACCATATCAATATAC
>ML791797.1:189099-199140 GCA_009831015.1 Picea engelmannii
AACAACTAACCTCTAAACCATAACCCCTAAACCCAAAACTTGCATAATCCTTAAGACCCTGAACTTGTATAACCCCTAACCTATATATCCCTTACCCTCCATAACACCCAACCCATAATCCATATATATAACTTATATATCCTGTAATCCGGCCTATAACATATAATTTGTAACCCATAAACTCTATACATTTTAACCACTACAATTGTTAACCTATATTAACCCTAACCCTTATCACCCCTAAAGCCTATAACTTTTATCTCTCTTAATTGTTATAACCCCTTATCCTTAACACCTATAACATATATACCCTTCAGTACCCCTTTGACCTATCACTACCAACCTTAACCCACATTAAAAATAACCTCAATCATCCCTAAATCCTATAATCCTTATCATTATCAACCCTTATAACCCATTACCCCTAACAACTATAACACATATACATTTACACCCTGGATGGGGTGCCACGAAGCACAGGGCGACCATGTAGCACAGGCCAGAGCCCAACCATAAATATGGCAGGTTGGCTCCCCTCCCCTCAACATTAAATGGGAGATCGCCATTACTGCCCATCAAGCAGTGAAGAAATACTCCCTCACGTGAGAAGAATGACGACCATGGGATTCAGTGAATGGGAGATGTTGGTGGCAACAATCATGTCATTCCTCTATGCTCTTATCTGACAAAGCAATGATTCAGGCCATTTCACCATAGCTTCACACCAAGATGACAACTCTGATTTCTGCTGTAGCTACCAGTGGATTTCTAGCACGCTTACACTCATAATTAACACCCTCCATTGATCCCCCATGCTGAGGGAAAGAGGCAGGGCGTGCCATGACCCTGCCTGGCATAGCTTCGCAACATGACAAAGGAGGAGGAAACAGTTAGAGTGGGCACTTTCCATATCTGACACTCAACGTAGAGAGAAGGTTAGGACTCCTCCCATGGCATATGTGGAGGAAGTGAGTTCGAAGGAACCAATTCAGTTCCCTCTGGAATCCCTCCTCTTCACTGGGTCGGATAATTGGCATCCCCCCAGTCAATTTACAACAGGAGCTAGTGCACCAAACACACACATGACTGTGCAGGAGGCAAAGGAGGCCTACACTTGCATAGTGGAGGAGGAATTCCCCAAGGAATTCCTCCACCTTGACTCCAAGGACGCCGCGCTTCCAGGTGATTTCAAACTCTCAAGCCCAACAGAGGCGGTCGAGGATCTCGGGACAGAGGAAGACAAGGAAGGAGCACGGGAGGCTACATGCAAGGAAAGAGGAGGTATGGCGGTGGAGGGTGGTCCGATCCTAGTTCCACCACCTATTACTATGATCCCCGAACCATGGAAAGACCCCCCACCATTCTTCCACCTGGAGCAATTGGCACTAGTGTTCAAGCTTCGAGGCCAGATGGAGGATCAGATCCACCGTGACATACTCATGCACCAACACATTGACATGTTATATGAGGCTTACTCAAATGCACCAACCATCCATAAATGCCCGATGTGCGCAAAGAATTTTGTGCTATAGACTCAGAATGGGCCTCACAACGATGACCACAACGACGATGCTAATGGGTAATTATATGGATTGGAGTTAAGTCCGGCTCCTTGCACTACTACAACACAATTTCATTTTCCTTCTTAGATGCTTTTTTAATTTCCAGTCCAATGTCCATTTTTACTTCCAGTTTAGATTTTTTGACTGCTCAGAACAGTGGATTAAAGACTTAAGGCTGCCACCTACCCTGGTTTACTTTTGGAAGGGAAGATGGTGGACCACCAATTTTGTCATGAACATCACAATTTTCGATCTGTCCCAGTTTCCACTAACTCGACAAAATAGTTGGAAGACTGTTTCTATGTGATTTTTTGTATTTGTAAAGTTTTAATAGGATTCGCCCTTTTTTATTCACAAAACAAAAACACATATACCTTTACCGCTTTAACTTATTAACACCAACCTTCATAATATATAACACCTATTAACCCATACCATCCTTATAACTTTTATTCCTAAATGATATAACCCATACCCATTATAATTCCATACTAACCCAATAAAATATAACACCTATAACCTCTAATACTCCCATCCCCAAACTTGAAAAATTTCTAAATTAAAATATATATTAATTAAAATTAACAAAAAATCATAATTAAAATTTCTATTATGATGAATTTAATTAAAATATGTATTAATTAAATTAACAAAAAATAATAATAAAACATTAAAAATAAAAATAAAAAATACAAACGACAAAGTAATCCTCCCGCGCCCATTCATTACAAAGAAAATTGGGCGCAGACCATCTACTAGCTTGGATCCCGCGTGAGGTGGAAACTAGACAACACACAACAAGAGAGGAGAAAAAACGACCCATACATCACATTCTCAGAGGAGAAAAACCCCATACTAGCTTAGATTCCTGACCGCCATACATATTTGTGTTCGCAGAGGAGAAAAACCCCATCTGACAGAGGTAGAGGAGTGGAGAAATCCGTTCCTAGATTCCCGACCTCCATACATATTCATGTTTGTAGAGGAGAAAAACCCCATCTGATAGAGGTAGAGGAGTGGAGATATTCGGTCCAGAGGAGTGGCAATATTTGGTCCAGGATTTCGATTGGACATCGATAGAGGCAAAGGAGTGCCCCTATCCAGAAAAACCTATGGAGATGCCGCGAAACTCAATAATGTCTATTCTCTGTCTCTCTGAAATCGGTAATCCTTTGTTAAATGTAGTTAAAACCCTAGTTTTAACATTGACATCATTGTGTGAATAGTCTTAGGTTGAAAACAATATTAGTCACAAAATCATCTCTAAGAGAATTAATAGATCGTTAAAATTTTGAACACCTTCCCTAGTGTCTTCATATTTTGTGTCTCTGTCTTCCACAAATACGTGACCACATTCTAATGCAACCATTTCATCAATGTCCCTAATGTATTTTGTAATACTTCTGCAACTTGTGCTTGCAACACACTTCACATTGACTCCCTCCATAGATATCTTCATAGATTCATTCTTCTTATTTTCTCTATTATCTTCATCTTTTTCCTCAACTATGTCTTTGTCTCCATCCTCAACTATGACTTCACCTTCATGCATGCATGTCCCATTCACTAGATCTTTCACTAGTTTCATATTTTCCATTCCTTAAATAGATCGTGACATTCTCCTCATTCGTTTTTGTTACTATAATTCTCTTGTTAATTGTGATCATCCATTCCTCATCCAATGTTTGCTTATCCAAATTAAGTAACTACTATTCTGTGCCATGGTTCTTACTTTTACCACTGATCAACCCTCTCACAATTTTGATAAAGGTTCTAAGCTTCAATTTAGTATATAAATTTTCTTCCCCTGCACTTTTCTGTTGTAGACTTCATGATTCTATTCATTGTAAATACCATGATTACACTCAAGTGTCTTTGATTCTCTCATTTACCTCCTCATATGTTATCCCTCCCTTGGTCCATAACCTCCTTCTCCCTATCACTCTTAAGACATGAAACCCAAACTTGATAATTTTCTCACCTAATAGATTTTGTAGAGTAGAGTTGCCTCTTAGGCTTCTAGGCCTCTAATTCACCTTGCAAGTCTTCCGGACTAAAGAGTAAACTCCCTCCTAGTTTGTCACTCTCCTCTCCTTCATGGGTGGTGTTACCACTCATGATGCATGGAAACTTGTTGCGTTATTTGAAGACCTTTTTTCAACAACTTGTTCATGGAGGATGTATATATTGGAAGGAATAGCTGTAGTTTTGATGAAAACTTACTCATTGAGGATTACCTTTTGAGGCATTATTGCATATTTTGAGGCGTGGTGGTGCATGTGGCAGAGTTCTGCCTTTTTGGAGCCCTTATTGGTACATTTTCATGCATATTTTATTTATTGAGGGTGCATCTTACACATTCCGAGGCACAATCATATATTTGAAGGCATGCTAGATCCCATAGGGTGGTATTGGATGCTTGAAGAACACCCTTCATGTTATGGCTGCGCTCGTCGCTCTAGTGCCCTCATACTTGTCAAACATTTTCCTTGGAAGGAGCAACCATCATTTGAGTGGATCAATATATTGTTTTAGTTGTTGGAATGTAGTGATCATGATTTGTTGAGATGAGAAGTGCTCTCCATAAGTAAATTTTTTAATGACAATGTAGGTGGAATCTAGCATAGATTACAAAGCTAAAGGAGATCATTGGATATCCTTAAGGATGGTTTTATTGAATAAATTTATTGTCGTGGGAGGAATTCCTCCATGTGATTCTATTTGCAAGACATTGTAGGCTCATATGTAAACACTTGTAATCATTCACCTTCTCAAGGACAATTTTTCCCAATAAGAGGAAGCCATATTAGATTTTTTTTTTTATAAGAGGTGCTTCACCTGAGGAAATATGTCCAAATTTTTCTTGAATATTTTATTATGGAGGTAGTTGAGGGATTCATCTATAAAAGAAGGATGGAGTTCATCTCCAAGGGTGTGATTCTTGGAGGAGTATAAGACTAGGTATACTTGATTGTTGCAGCTAGCAGGATAAATATTTTGGGGTTTCCATATTCCTCATTCACTCTCTTATTGACCACCTATTTCCTTGATCTGTTCATCTTTGATTATCTCCCTTTAGTTCATTGTCTTGATTAGGGCTGAATTCAATATGGAATTCCTTAGTTGAGACTATTCACCACTCCCTTTCTATCTTCCCTAAGAGGTTATATTTGGCGGTTGCATCCTGTAGCCTATAGCTATAAGGTCACCTTCATTTCCATGCAATTTCCTTCCTCTCAACACTCTCCTCCTACCTTCGATGGTTCTTAATTAATGTTGTTTCCTTATGCTCATTTTCCATCCCCATGCTAACATTTTCACCTCATGCCTTAAACAATGCCTTTCTAGAATCAATGAAACATGCCCTCACTAATGTCACCTTATGGATAATTTGTATGTCATGATGACCATAGCTAGATCTAGTTGAATACCATTGAACATGTAATATGACTATTTTTCATTATTTTTGAACCGTCAACATAGGATTATAAATGGTTATCTATCAACATGTTCAAAGAACTTTTCTAGTGGGATTTGTTTATTATAATAGTTTTGGTCCCTCATCAAGGAAACACCCATTCATCACATATTTCAACCATAAGTAACATTTATTTCATAGAGGTATTATGACTCGAATTCAAATGTACCATGTTACACATGTTATGGTTTCATATTGTAATTAACATGATTATCATCATGAACATAGGTATTCTTGCCTCATTGATAAGATTATAGAACATGTTCACATCACAATTGTTGTTATGTAGATGATATTATATCTCTCTCCAAGGTTGGGTTACCTTCAACAAGGTTCCCAATATCTACAATATATTGACTCTATTTTTCATAATTAAAAAAACCCCTTTATGAATGAACATGATAAGATATTAGTAAAAAAGGCGAAGCCTCCGTGATCCTTATGAGTATTCAAGATGTGTATGGTGGTCTTTATAATCATAAAAGTTTACTATGTTAGAAATCATGACATTTGATTCAATGATGTATAGGTGTACTAAGTGAACTATGACATTTTCATGGTATTTTTAAAATTTGGGTCATTTTGCTTCCATTTATTCGGATAACTAGCTCATACTTTTTGTCATTAGAAGTATTTCACACATAGTAATCTATCAAGAAATTATTTCTTTGCTTAAAACCTCTTGCTCCTTCCCATAGCTAGTTTTCATCGCAGTTGAAATTCTTGCATTTCATTTTCCTCTTGCATGGTTTAAAGAGTTGAGTCAAAATGCCATTAGTTTCACGACCAATCCTTTGAGTAACTACATCCTAAAATCAATCTCTAATTAAAATTTATCTAGCAAATTTTCTAGGGCTCTTCAAACCCATATTAGTTTAGGTGTAGAGATTTGGAATAGGATTGTGAGAATAACTTTCCAAATTTGCTAAAAAAACATAAATCCTTGAGTTAGGGAGTGAAATCCAGTTGCTATATCACTAACTTTTGGAAGCCCTTCTAACACAAAGGTCAATCACGAGGTCTCATTGGGGCCCTTAGAGTAATCAACCCTGCTTTGCTAGTCTTGGTGTCGACTGTCGATTGACCCCCCTATGCTTTGGTATAGTAGGTGGTACCATAGAGGACAAAATATTTTAGACGTCCTACACAAGGTGAAAACACATGGAAGGTGGTGTTGTACCTGGGATCGAAGTTGGATAGACTCACTCAGACTCCTTGGACGGTTTCCCACTGCTCGGTGAGGTAACTTGCACAAGGGCGTTAATTCATTAAGCAGGTTGTCAACATAACTTTCCCACCCACCGAAACTCAGCCCCTTCATGCATCGATTCTGCGATGTTGGATTCTATCACCAACTAGTGCTTCTTTGTGAGAAGGTTTGTTTGCACGCTTGACTCCTAGATTAATTAACGTGTGCTTTTTTTTCTCCTTAGTTGGCCTTAGGATTAAGTTTGTGTCTAATGGCATCAGTTCCAGGTTAATTCCTCATTTGATCAATACAAAATATGGATACCATTAAAATAAAAGGGAATAAAGAGGTAACAAATAGCTCATACCTAACTTACGTCTTATAATTCTCCAACATTGTTCTTTACACTTAGTGCAACAAACACCAAATGGAATGGTTTACACAAGGTCAATGGAGAATGTGTTTGGAGAATTCAAAATATTATCATAATCCCACATCTCACATATTTGTACATGTACCATAGATTCACAATCTTTCATGAAGAGGTCCGAGAGAAATGCCTCCATGCAAAATTGTCCACATCAGAATTGTCCATGTTCTTGATGGAAATATATAAAGATATTTTAGTCCTTGTCCTGCTTAAAAAGGATAATCCCATTCTGGAAGTGGTCAAATACTACTTTTATCCCCCCTTTATCTAGTAAATGCTACTTCTTATACTAGCCTTCCCCTACAATAGGGAGTGTTGTGTCCCTTTTCTCGAAAATAAGTGAGGTTTCTCTTCTTTCTCCCAACCTCTTGGAAAAGAATACATGTAGCCTCAAATTAATGATTAGGGAAACTAGAATCCAATCATGAACATGTTCAACATTCCACCTGCTTGCATCCATGGTATATGACCACGTACTCATCCAAGTATGGGAGGCGAAGGTGGGAATATACAACCATTCGGTTTGCCTCCAAGGTGTTGAGCAAGAGTTCTCACAAGGCCTTGATATATTGTGAGGTCCTCATAGTCAACTCACTAAACCTCCCTCTTAGCTTGAAATTCACCTCTCTTCCAAGCAAGAGGGAAGCCCCTCCTCTTAGATCAATTGTTGTTTCCCTTGATCTGACCCTCTCCTAGCCTCTTCAACATATCCCCATTTTGATGGAACATATATCTTTCCTTCTTTCTTTCAAGTGGTTTATCCACTCACTATCCATGGCCCAATTGAACCTTGGGTCTCCCCATCAACCATGCCATTATTCCTTATATCTATGAGTCTTGGTACATCTATATTAATGGTTCCTCAAACTTTAACTTGAACTTCTATCCTTGATATATTCTAAACAAGCAAAGTAAATGTGTATCAACAACAATTGGCCCCTTACATTCAAAACTTTCCAAACCTTAGCTAAGGAATGTTAATGTCCTACTTCAAACCTTAGCCAAGGAATGTTAATGTCCTACTTCAAACCTTAGCGAATGTTAATGTCCTACTTCAAACCTTAGCCAAGGAATGTAGTTGTATTCTAAATACACCACATAAAATCTTCACCACCCAAATATAGTTGTATTGTAAATACATCCTCCCACTTTCTCCTTATGATATGCAACCATTCACTAAGATTAATCCAATTTTTATCTTCACAAAAATGTGGTGTTGCCATTAATTCTTAAGCAACAAATACTTGAAATATAGGTTCAAATAATAATTGGCTTAGCTTACTATCCAATGCACATATGAAGTTGAAATTGTAGGTGGAGATTCATCTTTCAATATTCTTCAAAACCCCTTTTGCAACATGTGAATAGGAGGTATTGTTAAAATTTCCTCGAGCCAAAGCTTCTCCAATATTAATTTGTACCCTAGAATGAATCTCTTTCTTTGTCTCTAGGATTAATAGGTGCATGGATTATGACAAAAAAGTTACTGGCCATTTGTTGGGACATGGGTAATAGCTTAGTGTCTTGAATTGTCTTCCATAAACCTTATTTGGTTGAAATTTCCAATGTCTTTCCACATTACGAGCACTACACTAGATATTGCCTTATGATAGGATATAATAAAAGAGGCTTCCTTTCAAATCATATTTACAACCCCAATCTAGATTACTAAGTTGACTAAGAACTAGATGGCATTCAACTAACACAACTATTTGAGACTTCCAAGCCCTTATTAGCCTATTTAACTCAATTGATTAGACAAGCAAAAGGAAATTAACTGTAGGGAGGAGTTGTGTGCCCCCACCACCTTTTGGAAATTAGCAACATAGTAGACCACATTCCCACCTTCAAAAGCATGGGGGAAATCCATGTAGTCATTAACTATTTCTATATCTCCTGCTTGCAAACTTGGACCTACATGATGATTGCAGTCTTTCTTTACAGAAACTGATTTTTGCCTCTTGTAGGCCTCAAATTGGAGTATTTCTCCTGAATATCTTGTTAGTGTTCTCCCTACTTGGATCATTGTCATTGCAAACTCTGTCGCACCCTGAATGCTTCCATAAGACACTATAGAACTGGACACAATGCTTCAATTGTTACCACACCACTCATTAGTGGGTGACTCTCCCACACCCATCTTCTCAACTAAGTTATGCATGTCAAGTGTTGCAACCCAAAACACTTCCACTAAGGTGTTCCTTGTTGTGGTGTTCTTTCTAGTGACTCACTTGCTACCTACAACCTTATCATGTCATAGACCTATCAAACCTATAAATTCACACTCTTCCATGTTTGACTACGATGTATTCTCCATTAATATTTATCATCCCTTTTCTCCACCAAGACAATGCCACTTTTTTCATCGCAACTTAAGAAAAATCGCTATGCACCATATGCACAACTTGTTTCACTCTAGAGATCACCTCACCCATATTGCAATGCAACTTGTAATGTGTGTGCCTACAACATGTCAATTTCCTAAGTCACAACTGACTCATCCCATTTGCCTTCACCTTCAAGATAATACACGTGGAAAGTGAATTTTTTCTTTATGGGAAAACAAAAATCCTTACATCCTCCCCCACTTATGTACTTCAATGTTGCCCCAACAACATCCTCGTAAATTCATAATGTCTTTGTCAACTAACTACTATACTACACAAACTCACCATCCATTTTCAACTAAAATCACTTCAATTTCTTCACATTGCCACACACACTTGTACTTACCTTCAACTCCAATTTCCCATGCCTTAGTACACCTTTGTCTTCATGCCTTCAAATAAGCTAGGTAGCTAGTCCAATTCTACATTGAAAACCATGAAAGTACATCATCATGTGTTGTAGAATCAAACAATCCTACTCGGATTTTCTAATGCACTTATTTGTATGTTATTCTCTCTTTAATAGATAGAAGTGCATGATCTCATGTTTAAAATATGCTAAGTCTTACCAACTTACACCAAACTAGGCACTTAATTCCTTGTGGGGCGCTTTGGCTCCACTACCTTCCAAGCTAGTAGTGAGTCATCCTATAATTTTTTTTAGGGATAAAAGGATGGAAAGTGGCCACCAATGCCACTAGAAACACTAACATTGGAATCCATTCCTTCCTTAAAGTCTACATCATTTCTTTTAGAACTACTTAAGTCAAATGAACCATCCAACAAAAGTTTAGACCATCTTTATTCTCTAAATAGGCATCCACTACTTTGGATATTGTAGACATAGTGTTGTTTAATATGGATTCAAACCTAGTAAACAACGTTTTGTGTGGGCCTTCATCCATCAAAGGTTACCAAAAACCTACACTTGAGATCTTCTTTGATGTATTAAAACCTCCAACTTCCTCTTTGTAAGGTTGCACTAATGCATGCTT
>ML791797.1:199190-214050 GCA_009831015.1 Picea engelmannii
TTGGTGCCACCTATCACATCCTCATAAACTCTTGCACAAAAACAACTTCAAAGTCATCCATGGGTACCACTTTGAAACTAGTAGTTCCACTCTAGTGTCCAAGCTATAAGTTGACTCCTTTAGCCAAGCCAACCACCCTACCTGTGTTAGAGTTTACTGCCTTGAAAAAATACTACACCAATTTCAACTGCACATTGAGTTTAACAACCACTACTTCCTACATAAAAATGTGGGTTGCATTATTGTTAACCATCACCATAACTAACTTATTATTCAACTTGGATTGAACAAAAATAATATTTGTATAGTTATACTCTTGGCTTTCCTTAGACTTATTTCCAACTAAAGCACCCAATATTTGCAACACACCAATTGATGGTTGGATTTCTTACTCCATAGCATTGACCCTAATCTTCAATGGAAATTTCTTATAATAATTCTAATTTGCACAAATCCAGCAAACAACAACCTTACTACTATTTGTTTCTTAGATCCATATGATAAAATTATTATGTCCTTAGTGTTATCACATTAATATGTCCTTAATATGTCCAAAATCAAGAGGGATATCACATTACATTAAGTGGTTGACCACTATTCCGTAGTGTGAAATCTAACCATATTGCATATTGCTTGCATGGATAAGTGAGTCGAATTAAGGTGCACCCACCTAGAGATTCATACCCTTCACTAAGTTGGGAATCCAATGCATGCATGAGTTCCCCTACTAATATTGGTAATTTCACCCTAGTCTAATTGTGCATCCAAAACTAAAGATATAAAAATTTTACTTAGAACTTTGAATATAGAAAAAAAGTTCAAAAATTGGAACTAGGATGGGGATGGACTACTCACTAACAACACGTGCACATGCAACTGAAGGTACAACAAAAAATGTACCTATCGGATATTTGTTCATCGAGTGAGGAAATCTTAGGAAAAATAGACGGAAATGCGACTGCATCTAGTAGATATGATAAGCAAACAAGGACCAGAGGTGAAAAAGTCAGAAGAAAATTTTGTAGACGCATGGAGTTTTTTCTTGTTGAAGGAGGATCATGCTCTTATGATAATGAGAGCATAGGAGACATAGAGGTGCCACTCAGTTATAAGAATCTAGTGAAACAATGGGTACCTAAGGAACTACCTCCTATAGATGCTGACTTCATTGTCAACAATAGGACATATCTCATTGCACCATCCTCCCTGCATGGCTTGGGGCTATTTTCCATGGATGGAATAATTGTAAAATACAATACAATAACTGAATTGATGGACTATGTTAGACCGTGTTACAATTATAATGATTGGATGCGGCTGGTCCGATACATGCGAAGTATGTGGAGATATGAACTCTCCGCAAATCATATACAACTAATAAACAAGGATAAAAATAAGGGAGCGACTATCTATATTGATGGAATGCCTAAAGCTTCTGGCAATATCACAGGGTTTATAAACAACACACGACCCTAGACAACAAACAAGCAACTGAATTGCATATATCAGGGATGCGAAGACAATCGGGTAGTTCTGTGCGCAATAAAAAATATAGCTCCCGGGGAAGATTTATTAGTGGATTACCATTTGAATTGAATAGAAACATAGAATAATAGTGTGTGAGTACTTATGCAACACCTCTTTAAGAAACCTCTACTTATTGCATTATATATATATATATATATATATATATATATTTTTTTTTTATTTTTATTTTTTTTTATCTTTAACATTGTTTTAAATATTTCACGGTCCCAATTTTATAATAATGTGGGAGCTTGATCATTGAGGTTGATTTTATTTGGGTAAATCAGTTTTTTTGTTATCGTTAACAATTTTTTAAATATTTGGGGGTTCTAATTATATTATAATGTGGCAGGATGATCGTGGAAAAGGGCCAACCGCAGAACATGTAAATGATTATCAATTTCCACTTTCATTTTACGTGAATTTTATTATTTGCTTATATAATTTACTGAAATAACATTGTTTTTGTTGAAATTATATGTAGTCGGCATGCCATGTTGATCATGATTTCGCCGATGAGGAGGGGTTTTATTCATCCCCTGATACGATGGTATTAATAAAAAAAATATCATTAAAGTGAACAAGGAACTTGCTAGCTTATTAGATCATCCAGATCAAACTCCCAACGTCCTAGAAAAGATCAATATCCTTATGTCACAACTTAACACATATAAGGTAATAACCATAATTTAAAGTGTTTTTTTCTAATGTACTCATATGTTCAATTATGAAACTTTGTTCTTTAACTTTTACACTATCTCACGAAAAAACATTTTTTTTTTATAAAGAGATTTTTGGAGCCTGTTCAACCCGGTGTTGGTAGTAGTGGCGTTGCAAAGACGCTACAGAGTCTTGATGCGGGCGGTCATATAGATACTAAAGTACTATTTACTTCTCCATATTCCACACATAATTTAGATAGGATCCATGACACGTACCACCAGACATCCACACATCAGTCAGAGTCTAGAGATGGTGATAGAGATGAGGCTGGTGATGTGGTTGACATGGTTACATTTCCTGGAGCTAGACATGTGACAAGCACGGGGACCCTTCCGTGCAAATTTTTGGTAGACGATAATGGAATTCCATTAAAACAAATAAGACTCCCAGGTAGTTTTTCATATTTTAATCATTTCATGTTGTCCATCTCATACACAAATCATCTAGATTATTAATTTTAAATTAATGATCATATCCTTTTGTGTGTAGGAAACGGCCATTTTTATAAGCACCTAGAGAGAAAGGCCTTGTTGATTTTTGGGGAAACCTTAAGCGTGAGGTGGAATTTCCATAATTCCAACCTCAAAAAGGAACTTATGGATTATCTTGAAGGCCTCTTTGGAGTAGACACGTTCAATAAAAAAGTGGTCACTTCTACAACGAGAGAATATTTAAAATATACGCGAGATGTTTGTAGACGAATCTTAGCAGGAAATCCTAGGTATGAGCGTTCTCCCTCAATTATAGAGAGGGAGTAGAAGGAGATCATTGATGATGCAAAAGAGAATATTTTGAAAAAATCAGGAGAAAAAATAACTGGTACACCAAGGTAAATTACAATATTTTGATTTCAATACCAGCTTTAATTTTCTTTAGATCTAAATAAAAGTGTGGTTATATATAACATACTTGAAAATTTTGATGATAGGTTGCCTGACACTTCAAAGGAAACCAAAGAAAGGATTTCAAAACATGGCCAACACAAGCTAGGCTAGGGTGGCTACTCCAGGTTACAATCACGAATCGTAAGTACCCAAACATATTAAGAATATTATTTGTATCACCTTACAACTTTCAGGCAATTGCATCCAAAAACATTAAAAAATCATACCCTTACATAATGCAGGGAGAAGAATTCGGAACTGAAACCACGGAGGAAGACCTCCAAATTGGTTACAAGTACATTTGTAAAGTCGTGGTTGATCGTAGGAAAAGCATGGGGCAGACCCTAAGATCCAGTTTGTGGGATGAGGTAAATAAAAATTAGTCCATATTAACCTTTCATTACTTATAAAATACGTAAATGTTTGATATCGTCCATAATTTAATGTCTTACTTTGTTTTAATCAGGGGAACAACACTATCAATGAAACCATTAGTACTGCACAATAGAGCGTTGATAGTGCAACAAAACCAGAAGATCATGGTGCTCCCCAGAATCCTCATCCCTGTGGGGTGCAGCCCCAAGATGTTCCTGTGACTGAGGCCCACGATGGTAAAATTGCTGTATATTAATCATATACTAAATAATTCTATACTGATAATTTTGACATTTCAATGGAAGAGAATGTCATAGTTGATCCTCCTCGACCTGAAGATCAGGTGAACAGGGAAGCCATTCCAACGGTGTCGACTAGAGGACCAGGTAAATAATTACATTGTAGAGTTTTTTTTTAATATTAATGAACTACTTCAATGATATTTAAAAATTGGAAATATAAATATAATATTTTTTGTTTTTGTAGGTGGTGGCCCCTCACAACAACATCCACGTCGTGGGTACGAGACCAGACGTAATTGGCGTGAAAGGACTAAAACCACATCAACTGCTGAAGAGCACTTAGTAAACGAAGACATGGAGATGGATGAATTACTTAAGACTTGGAAAACACAAAAGAAGACTAAAAGAAATTGATGACGTGTAATAATTTTATAAGACAGTTAGATGTACATTATATAGCTGAACATGTAATGATGCATATAATGCATTGACATTATGGGTACTATTTCATCTAATAATATACACAAATCTATTTCTATGGCTTGTATATATCTGTGAATGTAACTTTGTTATACACTTTGTTGAAACAAAGTTTATTTTTTCTTCTCTAAATCCAAACCTCCTTTTTTCCTGATTATGGAGCTGCACTTAGTTCAAAAAGAAGTCAAAAGGTCTTTCGGAACTTTCAGTTTTTGGAGTTCAACCGTTCACGAAGTATGTTTTTTAACAACAAATCCTAAGTCCCGGTGCCAAAGTCTCGAAAAGTGATGGTTTAAAAGGAATTTAACTGATCTTAAAAGTAACGATTAAAAAGGTTAACGGCTTTCCAAGCCTTCCTCATGTTCTTTTTCGGTAATCTCAACTCAAACAAATTTTGAAGTCCCAACGCGTTGATCACAAAGTACCTTTTAATCATGATTAATTAAGTTTTAAAATTTTTTATGAATCGATAATTAGTCGTAATTCGGGAAATCAAGAGTCAACCTTGAGTCTCTTTAAAACCCCGATATCCGAAGTCACGAAACTCTTAAAATATAATGCTAGGTTTATTAAGAAGTAAGAAGGTTTAAGGATAATAAACTCCATCGCGATTTCGTGATTCAGGATTTCTTGTGTTATACCTCTTGGGGACACAATGTTCAAAACTCCGAAACACGAAATCCTGAAAGAGTTAAGATCTTAAACACAAATTAAATTAACTTTAAAAGTGGGATTGATGATAATTAAATAGCTTTTCGCATTTCGCTATTCGGTAGTTTTCAATGACATTCCTTTCGAAATCCCAGTTTTGAATCGCCGATATGTGGCAGTCTCTATAATGGATTAATGAAGATATTTTGAACATAGAGTGCGTATCTCCAGGCGTACCATCTCCTATAAAGCATTTAATTTTTTCGATACAATAAATTTAAGACAAGTTAAAGGTAAATAAAGGTTTGTTATTTCGAATTTCATTCTCACTTTTAGACTAGGAGCGAGTTATATTCAGAAGAACTCACACATTTCTTCTCTGCAACAGGTTTTCATTTAGCACAGACACCATGGCACCCAGAAAGGCGCCTAAGAAGAGTGAAGAAGCAGGAAAAATCTCAAATCTGGATGGAGATGTGGTATCAGACACTACGCCACATGCTGTGGATTCAATCAAATCTTGGAGGCGGATTTTTGAGATTTTGGACTATGAGATTAGGAATTTCCCCGACGATTTTGAAAATGAAAAGACTGAAAATAAACTCAGAGACATAGCAGAGTCTGAGTTGCATAAAATAGCCACACGACCAAGACTCATGCCGTATAATGACATGGTATGCTGGGCTTTAGAGAAAACCGATGTTCCGACAAGGAGAATTCAAAACAGCCAAGGGGTCATCGTCGGCTCGTTCAAACTCGAGAACATCCAAGTAATGTACAAACTTCCCCCTACTTCCAAATACATTTATAATGCCAAATTCATAGCGGAATTTCAAAGAAAGGAGTGCACAAAATTCGATCAAACATATCCAAATATAATCAAAGACTGGTGGGGAATTCCAACAAGATTTAGAGCTGATATCCACGACAGCTATGCCACAACTTCATTAAACAAATACATGGTTTATATAGCACTTATGCTATGTAGACTCTTCGGGAGGAAAAACCCTACCCATTTCCCGACAAAATGGTTGCCACTTCTACACGAAGTAGCCGAGGGTTTCAACTTCAACTGGGGGAAAATTTTATCCGACAATCTAGCTAGTGAAGTTGCAGAGTACCAAACAACAAAATCGAAAGGCCGACCTGTATATTTTTACATGTCTGCCTATATTATGGATGTGGTTTGTTACATGACTCCATTCCCTTTGATGAGATGGAGCTGGAACCCAACCTGTGAGGAGCCCATTCATGTTTATCATTCTAAGCTATGGGAGGAGAATGCTAAAGATGTCTTTAAAGAAATCTGCCACTACATAGTGATACCTCTGCATGAAATTTTGTATGGCTATGTACCCCCTCGTATTTCAAAGAAAATCGTGGGAAATATCAGGGTGATTGCAAATTGGTTTATTGAAGAGGTTTTTTTCTATGTCAGGGTTTTCGGGTGCTCGATTCCTCCTCATGCACTTTCGAAGTTCCTTCCTGATAGACTGGTGTGCAGGGAGGTGGCCTACCAAATAGTAACTGGTGGCATTAGCATAGAATTGAAAGCGACTAAGAAGAAGTTCTAGCCGGTTTTTCCTGTACATATTGGGAAGTATTCAATACTAAACTTGGGTCATGCCAAGGTAGAAGCTGTAGCACTGGATGACATCAAATTAGTAGACCTTGAACTCAGAAAACATGATCCTTATCAAATTGTAGGAAATCACCTTAGTCACTGCAACATAAAAATGTACGAACATGAGGTTTCTCCCTGCGATGACATGTTCAAGGGAGCCAGGAGCTATGAATAAGTATTAGGTAGAGTTCTGGTGTTATCACCTGAACTACAAACCAACTTTCTGAATTTCCAGAAGCACCGGCGAAGAGGTTTGCCAAAGATATTACAAGAAGAATCAACAACCCCTCCTCCAGCTCAAGGAAGTGTTCCCCTAGGTTTCGGATCAGAGGCTCATGATAAAGAGACTGCAACAAAAAATCCAAAGAAGACTGAAGTGTCCTCACAAAAAGCAGAAGATTCACAATCAAAGAATCGAGGGTCTAAAACAAGTTCTAAATCCGAGACTCCTTCAAAGTCGAGTCAAACGATTCCACTTTCATCATCATCAACTATTCTTGTTGATATCCCTAAAATAGTAGGAGAAACTCAATCTTCAGAATTGGGTAGCCCTATCGCATCATTAACTCCTATGCAGTCAACCTTTGGGATCCCCCATCTGCAAGTCATGTATGCAAGTGACCTTACTCCTATCTCTAGAGAAGAGATACCCTCCTCTGACTACTTTTTCAGTAAGAAGAGGAAGGTGGTATTAAAGTAGGAAATGCATCTAAATGAAGGCACAATGGTGAAGAAACACAAAGTGCTCGTAGATGGGCAAAACCTAGAAGAGGAAGACTTTGCCACAAAAGTAGAAGGCTCTATCGGAGCTTTGGAAACTGCCAATTTATTTTGAGTTGACTCTCTGAAAACAAGGCTGAAGAAGAAAAATCAAATGATAGTTCAGTTGTAGGACCAAATAAGGCACACATAAAATAATATTCGAGAGGAGGTAAACCAAATAGTTGAAAACGCCAGGACTACTGACAAACATGAAATGCAATTGTTGAAATATAGTTTAGATGAAGCAAACAAGAAGATGAAAATGAGTCAAGTACAGGTTATTCAGTAGGACGAATTAGTGAGAAATCTACGAGATGAGTTGAAGGCTATTGAAGGACAATTTGTGAATATAAAAGCATTTGAAGCTCAAGCACTAGAGGTGCATGAGAAACTTCAAGTAGAACAACAAAACATGTTTTCTAAGATAGAAACCATTCAAAACTATTTCCTAGAAATAAGACACTTGCTGGATAACATTTCTTTCAAGGAGAAAGAGGCTACAACAACTCGTGTAGATTTTCAAAAGGCAGTAGCTTTTTCTGCTAGAGAGGAAGTACAAACAATTCCAAAGCTGAATGTAGAAGAACAGATCAGGGGAGATATCATTTTAAAAACATGGGTGACCAATATTTTTGAAAGCAGGAAAATGGCAAGAGAAGTTAAGAAAAAATGTGAAGAAGTGTTTGATCAGCTAGATACAAAAACACTGGGCATTGGTGAAGGTGATTGTCCTAGGCTATTAGGACAGATCAATGTTGTGAGGCACCAACTACATATCAAGGAGAGATGAAATGAAGCCTAGTTCGAGATCTCACAATTGAAGCAACTTAACATTGCCGAAATGAATAAATGGATAATAAATCCAAATCTACAGTTGCAGTCGACAAATTTTGAAAAGGTAAATATTGAAGACAGGCTACCCCAAATTCAGAGAAAGTTGTATGTGTTTAAAGAAAAGGATACGTTAGAACCTTCCAGAATTTTGGCATAGTTTCTTGGCAGGTGCGTCTAGTGTGTTGGGCTGAGCGAAGGAAGTGCTTCAAAGAAATAATGAAATAACGCATGTATGCTCGTTTTTGTCCAACTATTAGAAAAGAAAAAGTAACTGAGCAAAACGGTTCAAATTCTATATTCTGTAACAATTAGCATAGAGGAGATTAGGAGACTACCAACCATCTAGGGTTGATGTTTTTCTTGTATAAATGCAATTTTGAAAGTGATACCAGGGGCTTTTCCTTGGCCGATTGTATCAGAGGAATTTTTCATTTTCCAGAATTAATACAAATGCAAATCGAAGACTCCAGATCCTGTCAAGTTTGAGTTATGTGTTCCTCTGATTATTTCATATTTAATATCATTTCTTATATATCTTTGATGAATGCTTAGTTGCAATTTAGTACAACATCTAATGTGGTGATTGATTATTTTAGTCATCTAATTTGTTTATAGTGTTTCCTCTATACTGTCTATTAGCAGGTACAAGACCTATGAATTACTTAGATTTCTATATCTTATGCTTCATTAAAGTTCTTCTTGTCTTTTTCTTCTTCTGTCACAAAGTGATATTCTTTCGTAGTTGATGCCTCACATTGTTCACAACTATATGTTTTCTTTCATTTCATGCACGGTTTTTAGTTTAGCTCAAATACAAGAAACGACCTTTGATTTTGTTACACTATTAATTCAAAATTTGAGAATTTTTCTTACATAATCTAAAATAGAAACAGTAACCTAAAAAGAAACAAATCTTTAAAAATCTTTTTCCTCTATGATAGTACCTGTTACGAGACAACCCAATATCGAACCCGGTCTCACAAACCAGACTAGTATCACTTTAACTCTTTTCAACACCATCTTAAGAACTGCCACCACCCGGGTTGAACTTTAACGTTCATGGGCAGTGATTGAGCAGGACATTAACATCCAGGAACAATTGGAATCCAGACAAAGACAACTCAGAAATCCGCCATAGCTCCTTTTCCCTTAAGAGTTGTTTTTTCCTTTCTTTATATCACACACCCTCTTTTTGGATGCCTAGACTTTATACTTTTAAGCCTTAAGTATAAACTCTGGAACAACATCTTTTTGGCGCCGCTGCCAGGGAACGGAGAGACAAAATTATTTTCCCTGGGAAAATGACATTTATAAGTTTCCCTCTTTGATAGTGGACAAAGATAACACCTTTTAAAGGCTCAGTTATTATTCACTTGGCAACTCCACATCTGAGTAAGATGGCATCCAATCGAAGGAACACTAGATAAAACCCAGATGCTAAGCAGACCAATCCTGTTTTCGATCCCGAAAAAATACTAAAAACAAGAGGTTTCATTAAGAAAACTACTATGACCTACCAAGCTAAACACACACAGCCTAAGGCTAAGTTTCCACTTGAAATGATAACTTCGCAAGAAGTTCCCACCCAAACCCTTTCCGGAGAAACGTTGGCTAAGGCAGTTGAAGTCGAGACCACAAACCCGAATTTAGCATTCCCAGAAATCAAATCTGAATCTCATCTGACTACCTCTTGCGTAAGATAAAGTGAGAATCCATAAGTAAAACTCGCATCGATTGACATCCCACCAACCCTTCAGTTATATTTCCTGGCCTCAAAAAGTCTCGAAGAGTATACCATATACTCATATTCCATGCCTGTGGGTTCTCCCATTTACATTTCTTGCAAGTCGGAGGAACCGAGTCCTCGTATCTCATTCCCCCCTCTTTCAATTTTTTCGTCTCCCGAAGAAGCTAAGGGATCGCTATATGTATTCCAAAACCCTCTTTATAATCTGACAGTTAAATCCCCTAGGATATCTATGGTTGCTGTAGGAGGAGGAGGGGTGGACAAGGGCAACCCCCACCTCCCGGGATTTTCGCCAAAGTAGCTGCTAGATACGCCCCTTTGGTTCTCCCAGTACCCCTTCATGATTTAGCCGAGAACTATATGAAAAACCTACCTAAGTTTACCGGGGAAGGAGACCTAACTGCAGTTGAACATATCAACTTCCTTGACCAATTCGCAGATATCATCGGTCTCGAACACGAAGATGTGTATTCACGATTATTCATACAAACTTTCGAAGGGCAGGTGAGAACTTGGTTTTGAGGTTTGCCCGCAGGTTTGATATTATCTTATGACACGTTAGAAAACTCTTTTCTCAGACAATGGGGGGAAAGAAAGAACCACTTATACTATTTGACTGAGTTTGGGGCATTAAGGAAGAAATTGTTTGAAACGGTTATTGAATTTATCCATAGATTTAATAAATTATATAACAATATCCCAATCGAAGTTAAACCTTCTTAGCCCGCAACAAAGGTAACCTTTGCAGGAGATTTCGATCTTGATTTCACACTATTATTGAGAGAAAGGAGAACAATTGACCTTACCCGAATGCAAGACGATGCCGTAGAGATTGAGTCAAATATGATGTCTTCTGATAAATTGAAAACAAAAGTAGAAATGAGAAACATAGAGACCAAACGTTTTAAAGAACAAGCAGGACCCTCAGGATCTGGGAGATCCTCAAATGATAATATGGACGATATGGCTAGGATAATAAAATAGCTATCAAATAAGATTTCAAGGATGGACATAGATCAATCTAAAGCAAATCAATTCGTTAGGAGAGATTTAAGAAGAAACCATAATCCTCAGATACAACAAAGATAGATTAAAAATGAAGATCAAAAGGTTCAAACCCCTTTAAAAAATGAAAATTTTATAGGAGGGAATGACATACAAGAATTTGAGGATCTAGAAGGAGATATGAACAATTTGGGTGATGATTGTCTACAACCCCATTTGACTAAGGAATATTACGAGAGGTGTCTGGACACTGAACATCGATCTAATAAGGATAGCAACATAAATGATATAGATGATTATGCCTATAAAGGATTGGATGATACCATAATGGCCGAGCTCCAACACAAGTACAATCTAAGGCCTAAAAATAAAAGCTTGGCGACTAATCCGCAAAAGAAAATTCTGCCAAGAGGCAAAATATACGAGCCTGCTCCAAAGGACGTCGAGATACCCAACACCCAAATAAAAGGAGTAAATCCACAAAACGCCAAAACAAAGGCAGCTGAAGCTTGAGCTGGGAAAACCAGGATGTTAATATTATGGTAGCTGCGGGAGGTATTTACCCCCACGTGTGAACCTGACGAGAATAGAAGACTCTGGGAAGCAAGAGAAACCCTAATGAATTGGATAATAACCCTAGAAGCCTTGTCGGCTCAAGAATATAATTTATATTAAGCTATTAGCCTCCAAGAGAAGAAGTCGGCCAAAATTAATAATAATATACTGAACAGACACATACCCAGAAGGAGAAGTCAGCCCCAACAAACTGGCAGGATTACTATAAATAGCCAGTTCTCATTTGACACATCTTAGGACTGCAGTTTTCCCAGTTGGTGCGCACTGTAGTTGCAGTTGGTGTGCAGGTTTGGAGGAGGGTTGCAGGTGTAGCTGCAGCAACAACTAGTTTCAGTATTGACTTGGATATCTCTTGGCTAGGGTTTGGAACATCTGATTAGTCTTTTGTGATGCGCTATCCTTAGGGATTGATGCGCTACTCCTTGTTTGGCTATCTAGCCTAGGGTTTGCTTCCAGAGGAATTCTGAGTGATGCAGGAGCATCCCTCACGACAAGCAAAACCAATGTGGAAGCAAAAGACAGCTGGAAGACGTCCAACGCAAGTTTTTGAATTTTTAAATTTTCCCTTGAAGTTGATGCGCTAAATATAAATGAGATCATTTAATTTAGGCGCCTTGGTAAAAATGTAATCAGACCTCGAGCCATACACTCTCGTCTGAGATAGATAGAGGCATTTATAGTAGTAGTTGCAGGTAGATAGAATTGAATTCTTAGATTAGACAGTTTTAGAGCGCAGGAGGGAAAATGGATATAGACACCCTCATTTGTATCATTGTAACATTAACATGAAAAAGAAGAATCTAGAGCATAGGAGAATAGCAGAGAGTTGTAGAAAACATCCATGTATAGATATTGAATTAATAGAAGAAGTTGATTCAGATTCATGGCTGTTGTGTTATTCTCTGTGTATGTGTGTTGAATGCTCTACTTATGAGAATTACTTCCTGTTATGCATTTGTTATTATGCTGTATGTATGATTTCATGTGTTGAGATTGAAATATGAGAGGAAGTGAGGTGAGTTACAATTGTTTCTCTTTTGAGCGAGGAATCCTGCAAGGAGTGCAGTTGAAGTCGTCCGCAAGGAGTGCATTGACAGAAGGCTCAGAGAGTAAACTCTTGTTCTCGAAGCACTCAGAAGTGAAAGCGGGTTACTAAAGCCGTGCAAGGAGTGCGCAGGCTAACGAGAGTCTCAGTCGTGAACTGAGCAGAAGCTTTGGAGGACTACTGCTACGGGCATACGCAGAGTCAAAGGAAGCTCGAACAGTTGAAGTGTTCGCAAGTTTGCTGCAAGGAGTGCGTGCAAAGAACCTCGTTGAGGTTGAAGTAATTTAGAAAAGCTCAGGAAGGGTAGGCCTCTGAGTCGCTGAAGATCAGCATAGATAAGTGCGACTTGAAGTCGGGGAGAGACGTTGCAGGTTGGAAAAGTGGCGAAGGAGTCTCATGGAGAGACACTCTTTTCATCTCGTGGATTAACCAAGTAGGAACAGATGGTCGAAATCCTCTGGGGAGATTTCACGAAGTTCCGAGGATCGTTAGATCTTGCAGAGGTGCAAAGAGGTTACGACGGGAATATTTCGAAGAGTTTGAAGCTCAGGAGAGGCAGAGCCGTCGATTCAGAATAACGGGAGTCGTCAGATCTACATGTGGTATCGTGTATCAGGGACTCATGAGTTGAAGCCCCAAAAGTCGTGCAGCAAGAGCAGCGATATCCCTGCAAGATCAGAGCCGTTCGTTGTGGAGGACGCGTGTAAGGAGATTCTTTCATCTCGCAGACTCGGACGTTGGGGACAGAAAGAGAAGTCCTTCAGTTTTGCGAGTAGTGAAGTGGCAAGAAGATTAGATCCATCCATCTAAGTAGGACAGGTGGCAAAGATTAAGAGATCTCGCGAACTCGGGAGTTTGCAGAGTGAAGGCCCAAGTATTGGGTGTTCAAAGTCGCGAGGCGCGAGCACGTGAAGCGGCGAAGTGGCGAGAAGATTGGATCCGTCCATTTGAGGAGGACAGGTGGCAAGAGATCGAGAGATCTTGCGAACTTGGGAGTTTGTAGGGTGAGATCCCAAACATTGGGTACTCCGAGTCAAGAGGACGCGAGGTGCGAGAAGGAAGATAACCGTTGGATCTAGATCGTAGGAGGATCGTTCGGATCTGCGCGTGGGATCATGTATTGGGGCCTCGCGAGAAAAGACCCGAGAATTTGGGCGCGGGGATCGCGAGGTTGCGAGAAGCAATATCCCGACAGCTGGAGGCAGTGTGGGCCATAGCGGAGTGCGAGTGAAATATAGGTGGCGCGAAGCCCTCAGGATCTCGCCGCGAGAAGTCCCGAAGTGTTGGCGTTAGGATTCGTGAGTCGCGAAGTGCTGAGAGCGGGGTTCGTGTGGACGCGTGGCAGAGCATAAAGTGGGAACCGCGTGGTCAACGGGTGGACACATGCTGCTTGGAAATAGAAGTCAACATTCCGTTGAATTCTCGCATCTCGGGGATTCACGGAATAGGAGGGTGAAAGATCGACGGTTCAATCTGCGAGGTGGCGAGGTTGCGAGGTTGCGAGTAGTGAAAATCCATCGAGGGAGGAGTCAGCTTAGCATTGACTTATCGCGTCTCGGAGGATCGCAATGGGAAGGCATGAGAGTTCAACTTGCAAACTCACGAAGGTGCGAGTTGCGAGAGGCGCTAACATTTAAGCCTAGCTCACGGTTGCATGTGGTGAGGGTGCTAACAAGGAAAAGAGCTATACTCGTATCGCCATATCGGGTATCGCAAGATTAAAAAGGAAGAGTTGGAGGCTTTGAGTCATGAACTGTTGAGATAGCGAGATTTAGCTGATCTCCCGGTAGTAAAGGGGAGACCTCGGGAAAAGATTTCTGTGGGTGCAGATTTCCCGATAGGGAAATAGAAGAACCTTCGAGTTCTTCAGGCCGAGAAGAAGAAGGTCATGTGAGAGCGGACGTGCCCGTGGTTGGCGCGCCTGCGCCACTCAGGTCAAGGTTAAGGTGCTCGGAGGGAGGCTTCAACCTGTGGTTGGGTGACGAGGGTATCGTCAATGGTAAAATGAGCACACCATATTCTATATTCTAACAGGTTATGGGCCCACACCCCTTCAGTCAGCCTAAAATGCCGGAAGGAAACATAGCCGCTAGACATTGAGCTCATTGAGGAACTGCCACTAGGGTTACTAGCAGGAGCAGCTTCCAAAATCACTGTAGCTAGGGTTACCAGCAGAAGCAGTTGCATAAACCCTAAACCTCTTGTTGAGGCACCTTAAGTGATGAGATTGACCTAATCTCTAGATAGATCAGTGCGCCCTAGCCCAGTGCATCTCCTGGTACTCTCAGAAGGCCAAGACATGAAGTTTGAATTTCTGGTCAAATCTAGGGTTTGACCAAGTCAAGCAAGCCATGACGAATTCTATGAAGTCTGAGAACAAGCTAG
>ML791797.1:217423-228842 GCA_009831015.1 Picea engelmannii
TGCTCTCAGATGTTTGTTATGAAGACTATATGACAGTAGATGAGGACTACTGTGGTGAATGTGTTTCACTGCTCGCAACTATACGTTGCTGATCAAGTACTTGTGGGTTACTTGATGTGGTAGTTAACCACTGGATTGTAGTTGTGTACTACTATGAATAGACACAGGTGTGTTCTATCACTGTTCTAATTGCCTTGAAGACTATCAACAGATTATTGGAGATGATCATTCAGATGAATGATGAACAAAGATTTTCCAGACGGAAAATAGTTCAGAGCCTTTACTCCTCTTGTATCACTCCATGGTGAGAGTGACTTACCCAGCATCATATCTAACTACTTAGATGAAGTATGGTTTCGAGAGATGATGCAGCTGATGGTGATGGTGATGCTCATGATCTAGTCATGAAATAGTCTAGATGACTATATTGATGCTACCGGGTAAATGGTATATTTTTGTGCTCAAGTCCATTACCTGTAAATACCTCTCTAGCTAGGAGGGAGTGTTAATATTATGGTAGATGTGGGAGGTATTTACCCCCATGTGTGAACCTGACAAGAATAGAAGACTCTGGGAAGCAAGAGAAACCATAATGAATTGACTAATAACCCTAGAAGCCTTGTCGGCTCAAGAAGATAATTTATATTAAGTTATTATCCTCCAAGAGAAGAAGTCGGCCAGAATTAATAATAATATACTGAACAGACACATACCCAGAAGGAGAAGTCGGCCCCAACAAACTGGCAGGATTACTATAAATACAGGGTGCCAGTTCTCATTTGACACATCTCAGGACTGTAGTTTTCCCAGTTGGTGCACACTGCAGTTGCAGTTGGTGTGCAGGTTTGGAGGAGGGTTGCAGGTGCAGCTGCAACAACAACTAGTTTCAGTATTGGCTTGGATATCTCTTGGCTAGGGTTTGGAACATCTGATCAGTCTTTTGTGATGCGCTATCCTTGGGGATTGATGCGCTACTCCTTGTTTGGATATCTAGCCTAGGGCTTGCTTCCGGAGGAATTCTCAAGTCAAGGTGAAGGTGCTCGGAGGGAGGCTTCGGCCTGTGGTTGGGTGACGAGGGTATCGTCAATGGTAAAACGAGCACACCATATTCTATATTCTAACACAGGACAACTGAAACATAGACATCGAAAGTAAAAATAACTGAAAACAATGCAATGCAAATGACTAGGCCTGAAAGGAAGGAGACCGAAGTGCCAGTCAGAGAAACTGAAAAAACCATAGGAGCTTTCAGTCTAGAAAATGAGATTAACAAAATTAAAATACTGATACCTCTGGTTGAACTATCCAAGAATCCCGTTTACCGAAAACAAATTACCAAAATGATGAATTTTTCAGATATGGGAAGTCATGATGATGTTATAAATTTGGAAGATGATAAGCCCAATATAATTATTGGTCCGCATTATGAGGGGTCCAGAGATACTGTTGCTCCTTTCTTCATTACACTAAATGTGCACGATCGACTGCTACATAACTGCATGCTGGATTCTGGAGCCTCGTATAACGTGATTCCCAAGGCCATTATGGATAGACTGGGCCTTGAAATTACCAGGCTGTATGAAGACTTGTATTTGTTTGATTCGAGAAAGGTTAAATGTGTAGGCATGATCAAAGACTTGGTAGTAAATCTTGCACAGATCCCAGTAAAAAGTATTCTGATGGATGTGGTTATTGCTGACATAAATCCAAAGTATGGTATGCTATTATCTAGGTCTTGGGGTGCTAATCTCGGAGGATCCCTTCAGCTAGACATGACATACACCAAGATTCCCATTTTCGGAGGACAATTCACTCGATTATACCAGGAAACGTGGCTAGAATACACGGTAAGTGATCCACATAGTCCTAAAAATTACCCTATTTATATCGCTGATCAAGATTTGGGAAATTGTATTTTATCAATTGACGATGATATAGATGAATGTGTTGAGGATTTCACAGAAAAAAATCAAACAGAAAGGGTAAAAGAAAGTGCATATAGTACCGGAACCTGGAAAATGTGTTTCGATGGTGCTTAGTCATGTGAAGGAGTAAGCGCAGGTGTACTCTTGGTAGTAACTGCAAATGATTTTGTCATTCCTTTCTCTTACAAAATACAGTGGGACATAGACTACACAAATAACATATGCGAGTACGAAGCCTTGGTTTTGGGATTAGAAGCCGCCAGAAAGTTAAACATAAAAAACTTGGAAGTCTATGGAGATGCGGAATTAATTGTCAAACAAGTAAATCGACAATATCAGGCCAAGCACCTGAGATTGAGATCTTATAGAAACTGCGCAAGGGATCTAATGGAATTTTTTTTCTCGTCAGTTAATGTCCATTACATTCCCTGTAAAGAAAATCTACAAGCTGATTCGTTAGCTAAAGTAGCCTCAACTTTTGCACCTCCTACAACTTTAAAACTTAAGTATCACATTGAGGTGAGGCATAGACCTTCCACACCAAACAATATAAAACACTGGCAGGTCTTCGAAGATGATGAACATATCAGAAAATTCCTCGAAATGGTGGAAGACTTTACTGAAATGCATATCGACCAAGAAAACTAGAACGATCATACTTGGATTATGCAAGAAGGGGAGGATCCTCAAGAGTTCCAAGATAAGATCGTAAATCATCACATGTTAGTGATAAAAAATAATAAAATCCCTAAAGGTCTAATCCCCTTAGAAATATTATTTGATCATAATGATATGCCATTGAAATCTACATTGCAGCCCCAATTAGATGAAGTTGAAGATTGCGATATAGGCACCAAAGAAGTGCCTAGAATAGTAAAAATATCAAAATACCTTCCTCCTGAGATGAAAGGTATATATGCAGATTTAATCGAGAAATATAAAGACGTATTTGCTTGGTCTTATGATGAGATGAGAAATTATGACACCATGGTGATCGAACACAAGATTCCCTTAAAGCCAGACGTTAAGCCTTTCAGACATAAGCTCAGGCAAATAAATCCCATATTATTGCCTGTGGTCGAAAGGGAATTAAAGAAACTCATGGATGCCAAAATAATTGTACCACCTAGGTACTCTGAGTGGGTAGCCAACTTGGTCCCAGTCAGGAAGAGGAGCGAAGAAATCAGACTGTGTGTAGATTTTAGAAATCTAAATAAATCATCTCTTAAAGACAATTACCCGCTACCCAAACTGGACCATGTTTTAGAAAAATTAGTTGGAGCGAATAGGATGTCCATGATCGACGGTTTCTCCGGCTACAACCAGATCACTGTTAGCAAGCACAATAAAGAAAAAAATAGCCTTCACCACCCCTTGGGGTACATTTATGTATGATAAAATACCTTTTGGTTTAATGAATGGAGGTTCTACCTTTGAGCGGGCTATGGATATAGCCTTCATCAGAGAAAGAGATAAATTTGTGGTTATTTATCTTGATGATCTGACCATTTTTTCTAAATCTAATGAAGATCATCTGATACATCTCAAGCAAACGTTCGAGAAATGTCGCAAATTTGGTTTGTCTTTAAATCCCAAAAAGTCTCACTTTGCAATGCAAGAAGGTAAGTTCTTGGGCCATATTGTATCTTGAGATGGAATTAAAATCGATCCTAAAAGGGTCAAAGATATTTACACTATAAATATTCCTAGAAATGTAAAAGAAATCCAGTCATTTTTAGGGAAAATAATTTTTTTGAGGAGATTTATCCCGAACTTTGCTGAAATTGTGAAATTAATTACATATATGCTCAAGAAGAACAATGAAGTTAAATGGATGGACGAAGCTAAATAATTGTTTGTGCACATCAAGAAAATTATAGGTGAAGCACCTGTACTGGCAAGCCTTGATTATCTCAAGGAATTTTTGATCTTCTCGTTTGCATCCGAACACACAATTGCGACAATACTCCTACAAAAGAATGAAGAAGGTTTCGAGCAACCAATAACATTCTTCAATTAAATCCTTAGAGACGCATAATTGAAATATGAAATAATGGAAAAGAAAACATATGCTATGGTGAAGGCATTAAAGGCCTTCAGAACCTACGTGTTACACTCCAAGATAATTGCATATGTACCCACCGGTTCTGTTAAGGATATATTGGTCCAACCTGATAGTGACAGGAAGAGGGGTCGATGACTTGCTAAGATTCAAGAATTCGATTGAAAGGTGAAACCGACAAATCTTGTAAAAGGACAAGGTTTGGCTTAGCTACTAGCTGAATAAAATTTCAGAGCACTCGATATAAATAATATACAAGAGTATGAAGGATGTCTGGATATGGACCAAGTAGCTACAACCAGTATAGAATAAAAATTTACAACTTCGGTGTGGTACAAAGATATAGTATCATATATTATGACTTTGAAATGCTCGAGTGATATGGCTACATCCAAATCTAGAACGTTGAATTTGTATGTGTTGGAGTACTGTATTTCAGAAATCCAATTATATTGGAAAGACCCTCTGGGTTTTCTACTGGTTTTCCTAGTCGAATCAGAGACCGAAAAAGTCATAAATGAATTCCACAAAGGGGTGCGCGAAGGGCATTATGCGTGGAGAGAAACAACTTATAAAATCCCGAGAGAGGGATATTATTGGCCTAAATTATTCACAGATGTAAATGCCAAAGTCAAATCCTGTGATTCATGCTAATTATTTGCAGGCAAGCAGAAACTCCCGGCATTACCTCTCGTCCCGGTTAAAACATAAGCTCTGTTCCAACAATGGGGGTTGGATTTTATAGGTGAGATTAATCCAGATTTTAGCGTGCAACACAAATGTATCCCAACCACTACAAATTATTTCACCAAATGGGTAGAAGCTATTCAAACTAGAAAAGCCACAAATTCAATGGTTATAGACTTCCTGGAAGAAAACATATTATCTAGATTTGTCTGTCCCCGAAAGATAGTTACAGATAATTCCCAGGCATTCTAATCTATGAAAATGATTAGCTTTTGCAAAAAGTACAATATTATATTGGGTCACTCCATGACATACTACCCCCAAGGCAATGGGCTAGAAGAATCGTCAAATAAAAGCTTAATTACCATAATTAAGAGGGTGTTGAACAAAAATAAAAAATCTTGGCATCTGCATTTGAAATACGCCCCGTGGGAAAACTAGACAGGCACCAAGAAATCGATTGGCACTTCTCAATTCCAAATGGTATACGTGAATGACGTGGTATTAACCATAAACCTGGCTCTACCTATGATGAAGCTTTGGCAAGATGAAAAAAGAAGAACCAAATCATGTCACAAGAAGAATAAATCAACTGATTGAAGTTCAACAGAATAGGGCTGAGGTTGATGAAAGGCTGTAGAAATATCAAGACAACATGAAAGAACTGTTTGATCATAAGGCTAAAGATAGGGAATTCCTCCCTGGTGATTTGGTTTTGAAATGGGATGCTCGGAGGGAAGACTCAGAAAAACATGGAAAATTTGATCATATTTGGTATGGACCATTCAAAGTCTTAGCTTCTGAAGGGAAGAACTCATTTCTGTTAGAAAATTTGTACAGTAAAATATTCAACTCCCCTATAAACGAGCATTATCTGAAGCACTATATGCAATAAAAAATTTCCAAAATTCCATTGTATATATCGGTTTGTGTTTTTTGTTTTTATAGTTTTTCGGTAAGTTTTACTTTCACCGCAAATAAAACAGGTTAGTGATATCCTAGAAATAGAGATATAAAATATTCAACACATTGAATTCTATAAATCTTAAAACCCTGACGTTTTTCATGTTGTCTCCTTGCAGGATTCTGGTTTACGACCCAAACATAAAAAAAAAGAGAACGGATGGTCAGGTACCAGGAAATTGATTCACTCAAAACAGGTGATAAAAATAATTTACTAAGATGAGAACGAAATGGTAAGACAAAGGTATGAATTTTCGAAATGTTTAGACTTTAATTAAATATCACTTAGGTGGAACAACGGTCTCATGAGTATGAAATTTTTCTCTCGAGAGATAATCAAAAGAACAAAATTTTCTATGGATCATGAAGGATTCTTCTGAACAAAATAAAAGTAAGTAAAATAAAGAGGAGAAGTAAAGTGACCTCAAAAAGGGTTCCAAGAGTCAGGATTGCGTTTCCACAAATAGGTTTACGAAGTCCAAAGCCTTCGCTGTCATCCTGTCCCAATCTGTGGTACCTTCCCCCTGATCCCAGATGCCTTCCCATGATTTCCACAGAGGAAGGGGAGGTTACACTTTAGCTCTGAAAGTGGACAAGTGATTCTTTAAAAGAAAGGCAAGTCCTCGCGAATTTTCAAAATCTTATTGAGAAGATATGTGTGTAGGATAATCTTGACTCTCTTAGTTCTTTTAATAGGTTCTAAAATTTTTTAGTCTTGCTCAAAAGAAGGTCCCTGGAAATAAAATCCCCCCGTAAATTTTTCCTGTAGACTAAGATGTTTCGAAGGCCGAAAAGAAACTGATCCAGAGTAATCAAAGTGAGTTGACAGACCTTTGTTCTAAAATTATACAAAAATATCACCCCTGGTATAGTTTATACTAATTGATTGCCCCCACTTCATGTCGAAGAAAATATAAGACGAATTGTGAAAGGAAATTCAATAAATTGATTTCCCCCATCTAGTCCAAAAAAGAGGTGATGAAAGGAAATTCATAAAATGATTTCCCTCATCTCAACACTTACATGCAAAATTATAATTTGAAGTGGTGAAAGGAAATTCAATAAAGAGAATCATATAAATTCACTGGGGTACTCAACAGGCTCGCTGATAGTGAAGCAATGTCTAAGATATCTATAAGGCTGTTATACATGAACCATACTGTACTCTGGTAAATTATTTTTCTTTGAAGTTCGATCTACATCCCAAGATCGTACATGACTCCTTGATTAAAAAATTTTAAATTAATTCACCTTGAGGCAAGCAAGATCAACAAAACCTGTTAAAATTCCTAAGGTTGTTTGGGTTATCTTAAGCAGACCACAAATCAGTATCATGAAAGAGGAAGTCAAATGGCCTAAAAGTGAGACTAAATAGTGATTCGGTTTCGAAAGCTTTCAGAGATAAAGATGTAACCCCCTTTTTCCCCTGAACCCTCTTCCTGAATTTTTTTTTGCAGAAACAAACTAATGACTCCATTGGCCCAATAAAGGCACACGGTCTACTGTTCTTCTCATCCCGTAGAGAGACGAGATCCCTAGATGGAGCCTATGTTGAATTTTTTTTTATTTTTTCTTCTCTAAATCCAAACCTCCTTTTTTCCTGATTATGGAGCCGCCCTTAGTTCAAAAAGAAGTCAAAAGGTCTTCCAGAACTTTCGGTTTTCGGAGTTCGACCGTTCACGAAGTATGTTTTTTAACAACAAATCCTAAGTCCCGGTGCCGAAGTCCCGAAAAGTGATGGTTTAAAAGGAATTTAACTGATCTTAAAAGTAACGATTAAAAACGTTAATGACTTTCCAAGCCTTCCGCATGTTCTTTTTCGGTAATCTCAACTCAAACATCTTTTAAAGTCCCAATGCGCTGATCACGAAGTAACTTTTAATCATGATTAATTAAGTTTTAAATTTTTTTACGAATCAATAATTAGTCATAATTCAAGAAATCAAGAGTCGACCTTGAGTCTCTTTAAAACCCCGATCCCCGAAGTCTCGAAACTCTTAAAAGCTAATGCTAGGTTTATTAATAAATAAGAAGGTTTAATGATAATAAACTCCATCGCGATTTCGCGATTCAGGATTTCTTGTGTTATACCTCTTGGGGACACGATGTTCGAAACTACAAAACATGAAATCCTGAAAGAGTTAAGCGCTTAAACATAGATTAGCTTAACTTTAAAAGTGATATTAATGATAATTAAATAGCTTTTCACGTTTCTCTATTCGGGAGTTTTCAATGACATTCCTTTCGAAATCCCAGTTTTGAATCGCCGATATGTGGTAGTCTCTATAACGGATTAATGAAGATATTTTGAACATAGAGTGCGTATCTCCAAGCGTACCATCTCCGTTAAAACATTTAATTTTTTCGGTATGATAAATTTAAGACAAGTTAAAGGTAAATAAAGGTCTGTTTTCAAATTTCATTCTCACTTTCATACTAGGAGCGAGTTATATTCAGAAGAACTCACGCATTTATTCTCTGCAACAAGTTTTCATTTAGCACATACACCATGCACCCAGAAACGTGCCTAAGAAGAGTGAAGAAGCATGTGGAAGCTCAAATCCAGATGGAGATGTGGTATCAGACACTACGCTACATGCTGTGGATTCAATCAAATCTTGGAGGTAGATTTTTGAGAGTTTGGACTATGAGATTAGGAATTGCCCCGACAATTTCAGAAATGAAAGGACTGAAAATAAACTCAGAGACATAACAGATTCTGAGCTACACAAAATAGCCACATGACCGAGACTCATGCCGTATAATGACATGGTATGCTAGGCTTTAGAGAAAACCGATGTTCCGACAAGGAGCATTCAAAACAACCAAGGGGTCATCGTCGACTCGTTCAGACCCGAGCACATCCAAGTAATGTACAAACAGACCCCTACTTCCAAATACATTTATAATGCTGAATTCATAGAGGAATTTCAAATAAAGGAGTGCATAAAATTCGATCAAACATATCCAAATATAATCAAAGACTGGTGGGGAATTCCAGCAAGATTTAGAGCCGATACCCACGACAACTATGCCACAACTTTGTTAAATGAATACATGGTTTATATAGCCTTGATGCTATGTAGACTCTTCGGGAGGAAAAGCCTTACCCATTTCCCGATAGAATGGGTGCCACTTCTACACGAAGCAGCCGAGGGTTTCAGCTTCAACTGGGGGAAAATTTTATCCGACAATCTAGCTAGTGAAGTTGCAGAGTACCAAACAACAAAATTGAAAGGCCGAACTACAAATTTTTACATGTATGCGTATATTATGGGTTACATGACTCCATTCCCTTTGATGAGATGGAGCTGGAACCCAGCATGTGAGGAGACCATTCATGTTTATCATTCTAAGCTATGGGAGGAGAATGATAAAGATGTTTTTTACAAAATATTCCACTACGTAGTGATACCTCTGCACCAAATTTTGTATGGCTATGCACCCCCTCGTATTTCAGAGAAAATTGTGGGAAATCTCAGGGCGATCACAGATTGGTTTATTCCTCCTCACGCACTTCCAAAGTTCCTTCCTATCAGACTGGTGTGTAGGGAGGTGGCCTACTAAATAGTAACTGGTGGCATTAACATAGAATTGAAAGCGGCTCAGAAGAAGTTCTGGCCAGTGTTTCCTGTACAGATTGGGAAGTATTCATTACTAAACTTGGGTCATGCCAAGGTAGAAGTTGTAGCACTGGATGACATCAAATCAGTAGACCTTGAACTCAGAAAACATGACCCTTATCAAATTGTAGGAAATCACCTTACTCACTGCAACATGAAAATGTACGAACATGAGGTTTCTCCCTGTGATGACATGTTCAAGGGAGCCAGGACCTATGAAGAAGTATTGGGCAGAGTTCTGGCATTATCACCCAAACTACAGACCAACTTTCTGACTTTCCAGAAGCACCAACAAAGCGGTTTTCCAAATATATTACAGGAAGAATCAACAACCCCTCCTCCAACTCAAGGAAGTGTTCCCCCAGGTTTCGGATCAGAGGCTCATGATAAATAGACTGCAGAAGAAAATCCAAAGAAGACTGAAGTGTCCTCACAAAAAGAAGAAGCTTCACAATCAAAGAATCCAGGGTTTGAAATAAGTTCTAAATCTGAGACTCCCTCAAAGTCGAGTCAAACGATTCCACTTTCATCATCATCAACTATTCCTGTTGATATCCCCAAAACAACAGGAGAAACTCAATCTTCATAATTGGGTAGCCCTATCGCATCATTAACTCCTATACAATCAACCTTTGGGATCCCCCATCTACAATTCATGTATGCAAGTGACCTTACTCCTATCTCTAGAGAAGAGATATCCCCCTCTGACTACTTTTTCAGTAAGAAGAGGAAGGTAGTATTAAAGCACACTAGTACATATGAGCAAATTTGCGACGGTTTTTCGTTGATATTGAGACACTTATCGGTCGCAATTTCCACAAAAGTTGAGATTTTTTTTCGTCGGAATAAATTCGTCGCTATATCCACGATCCAAGTGTGCATGGAAACATAGATGAAAATAGCTCTCCACGTGTCACCACCTTCAATATCGGTTAACCCTATGCATCGTCGCAATTACGACGAACTATCGTCGAAATAACAACGAAGAAATGTGGTAATTACGACGAAACTTCGTCGCAATTGGGACAAAAAGTTATGCCAAACCAATAACTTACGACGCACATGCTTTATATGCGATGAATATTCGTGGAAAATTCCGACGAACTTGCGTCGATATTGCCACGATGCCTTTAGGTTTAAAAAAAAAATTTACATCAAATATGGTATACCATATTGTATGCCATATTACAATGTAATATGGTAATGCCATATTACATTGTAATATGGCATTACTATTACATTGTAAGATTGTAATATTGTAATATATTGTAATATACATATCCCCTACAAATAATCAAGGCACTAATCAACCAAATATTGTAAGCATGTGTTATCATGAAGTTGGATTAGAAGTAACGATACCAATATGACAATATACACAAAGAATAATTTGGAATATTACTTTCAAAAAAACACATATTGGATTGCATGAGTGAGTCATTATGCAATTTATATTACACAATACTATGACAACACTTATAAGATTTATGGATGATATCTTAAGACCATTTCTTGAACTTGTTTATTGTAGCCTCCTTGGAGTAATAGCACAAAATTCGAAGGAGAAAGTACAGTTACAACATAGTGTTGCAGCAGAGTTACAACATAGTTATAGTGAGTTGCAACAGAGTTACAAAAAGTGTTGCAGCAGAGTTATAGCGAGTAATATCAAGTGGAGTAACAACACAAAATTCGAAGGAGAAAGTACAGTTACAGCATAGTGTTGCAGAAGAGTTACAGAAAGTGTTGCAGCAGAGTTATATCGAGTTGCAACAGAGTAATAGTGAGTAACAACACAAAATTCGAAGGACAAAGTACAGTTACAACATAGTGTTGTAGCAGAGTTACAACATAGTTATAGTGAGTTGCAACAGAGTTACATAAAGTGTTGCAGCAGAGTTATAGCGAGTTGCAGCAGAGTAATAGTGAGTAACAACAAGTGGAGTAACAACACACAATTCGAATGAGAAAGTACAGTTACAACATAGTGTTGCAACAGAGTTACAACATAGTTATAGTGAGTTGCAGCAGAGTTATAGCGAGTTGCAACAGAGTAATTTAATTGAACCAAGGTAATTCATGGGGTTAGCAAATTATTTAGGAATGAAGTGTCTCTTCAACGCACATTAGAAAAGGAAAGTATAACCTTTCAATTCATT
>ML791797.1:235509-253305 GCA_009831015.1 Picea engelmannii
TTTACAAGTTAAATGAGTACATCAATAAAAAATAACATACTAACCTTGCAAGTTCAAAATCTGAGCTATGTAGATCGAGAATTGGATTTGTTCAACCGGTGGGTGACGGAAAAAATAAACAACTCAAACAAAAGCCAAGAACAATGTCACAACTATAGCAATTGTGTTGCAAAGTCTCTTAAAGTCACGTATATATAGATAAAATAGTCAACTAGCCGTTAACACCGACCAATGAGATAGACAAAATTTTCGTCGCTATTGCCATGAAAGTTTGTCGCTATAGCGACGAAAATCCTGACTAGGTTAAATTAAGATTTTCGTCCATATTGCGACGCACTTTCGTGGCAGTTGCGACGAAAATCCCGCCCTGTTTAAAAAAAATATTAGACTAGTGGAAGCGTGGAAAATTTTCTTGGAATAATCCGCCCATATGTAGTAGTGGCAGGAAATGCATCTGAGAGAAGGCACAATGGTGAATAAACACAGAGTGCTCATAGATGGGTAAAACCTAGAAAAGGAAGACTTCGCCACATAAGTATTAGGCTCTATGGGAGCTTTGGAAACTGCCAATTTATTTTCAGTTGACTCTTTGAAAACAAGGCTGAAGCAGAAAAATCAAATGATAGTTCAGTTGCAGAACCCAATAAGGCACACATAAAATAATATTCGAGAGGAGGTAAACCAAAGAGTTGAAAACGCCAAGACTGCTGAAAAATAGGAAATGCAATTGTTGAAATCTAGTTTAGATGAAGCAAACAAGCAGATGCAAATGAGTCAAGTACAGGTTATTCAACAGGAGGAATTAGTGAGAAAGATACATGCTGAGTTGAAGGCTATTGAAGGAAAAGTTGTGAATATAAAATCATTTCAATCCCAAGCATTAGAGGTGAATGAGAAACTTCAAGTAGAACAAAAAAACATGCTTTCTAAGATAGAAACCGTTCAAAACTATTTCCTAGAAATAAGCCACTCGCTGGATAACATTGCTTTCAAGGAGAAAGAGGCTACAACAACTCGCGCTTCTTTTCAAAAGGCAGTAGTGTTTTCGGCTAGAGAGGAAGTACCAACAATTCTGAAGCTGACTGTAGAAGAACAGATCAGGGGAGATATCATATTAAAAACATGGGAGACCAATATTGCCGAAAGCAGGAAAATGGCAAGAGAAGTTAAGAAAGAATGTGAAGAAGTGTTTGATCATCTAGATACAAAAACACTGGGCATTGGTGAAGGTGATTGTCATGGGCTATTAGGACAGATCAATGTTGTGAGGCACCAACTACATATCAAGGAGAGCTGGAATGAAGCCCAGTTCGAGATCTCACAATTGAAGTAGCTTAACATCGTTGAAATGAATAAATGGATAATAAAGCCAAATATATAGTTGCAGTCGACAAAGTTTGAAAAGGTACGGATTGAAGACAGGCTACCCCAAATTCAGAGAAAGTTGCATGTGTTTGAAGCAAAGGATACGATAGAACCTTCCATAATTTTGGTGCAGTTTCTTGGCAGGTGCGTCGAGTGTGTTGGGCCGAGCGATTGGGCCGAGCGAAGGAAGCGCTTCAAAGAAATGATGAAATAATGCATGTATGCTCGTTTTTTTCCAATTGTTAGAAAAGAAAAAGTAACTGAGCAAAATGGTTCAAATTTTATATTTTGTAACCGTTAGCACGTAGGAGATTAGGAGACTACCAACCGTATAGGGTTGATGTTTTTCTTGTATAAATACAATTTTGAAAGTGATACCAGGGGATTTTCCTTGGCCGATTGTATCAAAGAAATTTTTCATTTGCCAGAATTTATACAAATGCAAGTCAAAGACTCCAGATCTCGTCAAGTTTGAGTTATGTGTTCCTCTGATTATTTCATATTTAATATCATTCCTTATATATCTTTGATGAATGATTAGCTGCAATTTAGTACAACATCTACTGTGGTGATTGATTATTTTAGTCATCTAATTTGTTTACAGTTTTTCCTTTGTACCGGCTATCAACAGGTACAAGACCTGTGAATTACTTAGATTTCTATATATTATGCTTCATTAAAGTTCTTCTTGTATTTTTCTTTATCTGTCACAAAGTGAGATTCTTCCCTAGTTGATGCCTCACATTGTTCACATCTATATGTTTTCTTTCATTTCATGCACAGTTTCCAGTTTAGCTCAAATACGGGAAACAACCTTTGATTTTGTCACACTATTAATTCAAAATTTGAGAATTTTTCTTACATAATCTAAAATAGAAACAAAAACCTAAAAAGAAACAAATATTTAAAACTTTTTTTCCTCTATGACAGTACCTGTTACGAGACAACCCAATATCGAACCCGGTCTCACAGACCATACTAGTATCACTTTAACTCTTTTCAACACCATCTTAAAAACTGCCACCACCCGGGTTGAACTTGAACATTCATGGGTAGTCATTGAGCAGGACATTAGCATCCAGGAACAATTGGAAGCCAGACAAAGACAACTCATAAATCAACCATAGCTCCTTTTCCCTTAAGAGTTGTTTTTTCCTTTCTTTATATCACACACCCTCTTTTTGGATGCCTAGACTTTATACTTTCAAGCCTTAAGTATAAACTCTGGAACAACACACTTAATGATAATTTCAGCTTCTATTAGACTTGGTGTATATTGATTCAATACTCCTTGTTTCTATTGGTTCTATTGGCCTTGACATACAATTTCTGCATCAATTTGTGGCTCCATGGATATCATCCTAGCGATTTGAAGGCATTGGTAAACGTGAAATTTAAGAGATTGAATTGTTCAAGTTTGGATTTAAATTTTACATGCTTGTTTGTTTGTGGGTTTCAAGAGTTCCAAACTTGTATCTCTTTGTCTTTTAAGAATGGTAATCTCTTTGTATTTTAAGATATAACGTGAGAATCCAAGCAAGACTTGGTGCCTTGTGCTTGGGCTATGGAGTCTAGGAAACAAATAGAACTTGAATATGCAATATGCAACCTCCAAAATCTTGTGACATGATATATGAAACTTTGAAAGTCTTGTGACATGTGATATGTGGCAAGCATATTTTCCAAGCAATGTGCAAACTTTAAGCTTGGTGGAACATGCAAAAAGAATTTTTTGGGGAGATGCAATAAGAAGTTTTTGGAAGCTGTAAAAATAACTTAAAAAATAGTACAACTTGTGACATGCATCTTTCAAAATCTTTTGACATGCGACATCCACCTTCGAAAATGTTGTGACATGCGATATGCAACATGCAAAAAGCATCTGTTCCATGCACGTGAACTTTGAACTTGGTTTGAATTGTTAACTTTGAACTTGGTGTGACATGTGACATGCAAAACTTGAACTTGGTGCGACGTGTGATATGTGAACTTTGAACTTTGTGTGACATGCAACATGCATATTTTTGCAACTTGCGAAACACATATTTTAGTATTTTCACCATAACTTTTGAACCCAAAATTTGTTTTGTGTGATATTTGTACCATTGTAAAGGTCTTGTTAAGATATGAAACTTTATTGTTACAAGTTTTATGAGTTTACTTACCATTGTTTCAAATTTGAAAAATGAAAATATGGGCACATTGTCAATGGCCTAGAAACCCAATAACACAACGTTTCAACTAATGTTTCCTTAAAATCATTATCAAAGTGACCAATGCCATATCTCATGAAAGGAGATTCAACTCAAGGAAGTAAATTTGAGCATCTTATTAAGTTGTCAATTGGCTTCTTTATGTTAAATTATTTTTTCTAAAATATGATTCAAAGTTTGTATATTTTCATCTTACGTATCTTGTGGCAACAACATCTAGGTATTGATACTAAAAAGGAGATTACACATTTTAATCTGAAGACATTATGTATGAAAGAGTGAAAAGTGGAAACAAGGATGTTAGTCACCTTTGGCCAAACATTTTATGGAGAGATGTGATTCCTATGATGCATATGTCGTGGACTATTCTTTTGTATCTATTGAGCATTAGGGTTGTTGTAGGAACATCCTTTACATTGTAGACTATCTCATGTTTAGAGTTTGCATTCTTATTTCTATTTTCTAGAAATATTTGTTTAAACTTGTAGGCATGAATTTGTAATTAGTTGATTAATACAAAAATATTTTGGGTTTTGAAACTATTTATTCATATTCATGTTTTTATTTTCACAGTCAACTTATTGCTAGGTATAATCGTGGTAATATGTTTGGTTATGTGTTTTATTCATCATTTCTATACCAAAATTGGTAAAACCCAAATCAATAATGGCTACTGGGACAAAATATGGATAGATTCCCTATATCAAACAAGGATCAATCTAATTGGGACTTCTCACTAGGGTGAACCCTTGTTGTTGAGTGAGCCATTTCAACCCATCAACATAATTGGAACTAGAATGAGGGCGAATGCCAAACCAACGCATGTGGAGGCATTTTTTCTGAAATTATTTAATGGCCCATGGCTCTTCTCCATGGATTTTGAGTGGACCATTTCAACCCATGCTCCAAGCCAAAAAAAAGACTCACAAGCCATTCTAGTTGCTAATATCTAGTTACAAAAAATTCTAGTTGCTAATATCCTTTTGATATTTTGGTCATTGAGTAATTTTCTGCATTTTATTATCACACGTCCATACTTTATTAACATTGAGTAATTTGGTAAAGTGGGTTATCTCTTTACTTATTGTTGTTAGCTTAGATCTAGGAGCTACTATGGAAGTCCCACTATGCATTACAATGGTGGTACTCTTTTAGTCCCTTTTGACCTACTATTGTGGTCATTTGTTGGACATAAATAAAATTATCTCATCTTATCTGACATGCTCATGAAACCAATTTACAAGTACTTCTTCAAATGCTACCAAATTATTATAATCACGCTCATACCTATGAAATCACTATGATTACTAAATTTGTTGGCCTACATGCTGTCAAGATAGCTGGAGGGCATAAGGTACTTTATTAGGTTTCTTGTTCTACATCCAATGTCATATGATTGTCCTTATTGTCTAGGATATCATTTGAATATTTGAGATTTAAATATATATAGATCTTTGCAAATTCTATGAATAATAATTTGTTTTCAAGGTCTATAGTATTTAAAAATGTTCTCGTTGCAGTAGTTGTCTCTAAGACCGTGTATTACAATGTTACCCAATGGAAAAATGTTTTTCAAGTCCTTGTAAAGTTGAAATATCATCTCTAATAAATTGAAATGGGAAATTGAGCAGGTCCATTTTATAATTATAGGTAATATGTTCTTCTCAGAGCTGCACATACATAGACACTTTGATTTAAAAGGTTCATCTCAAGGTCGCTCAACAGACAAAGTTGAAATTGAAGAAACAACAACTCTCAAGGATCTGGATTTGGACTTTTTCTTTTACCTTGAACCATCTTGACATCAAGAACTTATAACACAATTTCATTAATCCTATGCTCTTATTGTTATGGGTGATTTTTTCTTTTATTTTGATCAGTGGACATTTTACTTTCAGGGATTTTAATTTTTAGACATCTTAAATTTGTTTGGATCTGAATATTTTTGGCATATTTTAATGCCAGCCTCTGAGGATTGGAAGGTAAAAGTACTGATGGATAACCCTTTATAATATTAGATGACATATTTTATCATTGAAATCAAAGTGCATAACTCTTTTTCTTTGAATTTAAACCTCGTTTTTATTTTTATTTTTTGTAAATAAAAGTAGATCCTTATATTAATGACATCTGTAAGTTGTACAATGAAAAGTATGAGCCACCTGTTCTGCCAAAAATGGGAAACTAGAACATTTGGATCTTAGATGTTTATAGATTGACACATCATCCTGTATGCTAACACTGTTTGAACAAAAATGCTCACACAAAATTCTGCAACCTATTTGCGTAAAAAAAAAAGTTTGTACAATATTCAAACCATCGCTAGGACCAACTATTGATAGAGCTGCTATTAACAAAACTACATAGACAGTAGGTGAAAAAACTGCATGATCTTCTATCCTGCTACTGTGGTAAACTAGACTAATAATCCTGCAAATGGAATTGACAAAGAACCATAACCTGGAGACTTCATTCCGTTGCCGAGCCTGGTTGTCCATGAATTGTGTAGACCAGGGTGAATCGCTGGCTGCATGTAGGGAATCTGGCGCGCGCAAGAGCATCTGCTAATGCGTTGAACAAGATGTCCATCGTTTGGCCAAGGATGCTCTGAGAGTGAAACTGATCGTCCTATTTCTACCTAATCTTGAAGATGAGTTGGAGGTTCTCCTACGTGAGGAGGTTAGCGAATTGTTGAGGTTGTTCCTCCTCCTCTTCCTTTCCTGCTACCTCTATGGTGGTCTCGTTGGCTTCTGCTGCGTTATCCTTCAATTTCCAGCTTGGGGGGATTTCCTCCTTCACCATAAAGCTTCCATCGCCATAGTAGGGGTCACCTGGATTGACAATTGGGGGGGCCAGGAGATTGGTGACTAGAGGAGGGTGCATGAACGAAGGTGGTGTCTCCTCTTTTACCGATATAAGTACATGAAGAAAAAGAGGGGTGGACGGAGGGAAGTGTGCACAGGAGGAGGATGATTCCTCCTTTACCGAGATGACGCCGAGGAGATGAAGAAGAGCGGATTCAGGAGCCTCCTGCGACCTCTGGATGGGATGATGAGGGCTCACAAAATGAGAAATAAGAGCCCATTGGGAGGGGGTGAGCCTATTGCGATGGGAGAGGGTGTTGTAATAATGAGCACCCATCCTAGAAGTTCCTGTTTCCCTTGGCATGCTGGGGGGAGTATGGTGGTGAAGGGCTGCGAGAATGGAGGCTGAGAGAGGGTGCTGAGAGGAGTGGGAGGAGGAGGAGGTGTTGAGAGAGAGTTGGTGGTGACTGAGCGTGTATGGTGAGTAGAGGGTGTCAGAGCTAGGGAGGATGTCACTGGTGCTCAGGAAAATGCCATAGAGAGCATAAATGTTGGAACTCTTGGGAGATTCGAAGAGTAGGATAGGAGGAATGAACCAGGGCGGATGGAGAATGAAATAATACACTAGGGAGAAAGCTTGTTTACAACCCTTATCACCATTGAAGCTTAAGTTGACAACCCTTATCACCATTGAAGCCGAGTTGAAATCCAACTCAGTCCTGGTACGCCTGTTCTGTCTCGCTTGCATTGCCATTAACCCAGCCAGTCTAGCCAGGCGCACTACCATTACTCTCCTCATGGTGTGAGCCATGGGGGGGTTAATGTCCATGGGCTGGAGGTTGGGGTTAATAACTCCCCTGACTGCCCGGTTGTAAGTGTCCTTAGACTCTGTCTAGGTGGCACCCCATTTGAGTGAATTTAAACCTCCTTAAAAGACTTTGAATGTGCCAAAAGATTCCCAACCTGTCATCTACAAAAGTGACGAGTTCTGGAAAAGGCTTGCATTTTATTTGTGAGAAATTATTGATTCATCATCTCGATAGTTAAAAATTAAATAGAATATTGTGCCTTTGTTCTTCATGTCCCCAGACAGATTTAAACTTAAAATTTGCTTTTTTGTGGAAATTATCTTTTTAATCTGCGTGTGTTAATTGTCCTTGAATTGTAAGTGGAACCCACTCGGAGGAGGAAACATTCAGGGTTGTTAAGTTTTAAACATCTTAAATTTGTTTGGATTTTGAAGTTTTTTGGCATGAATGACAACCTCTGAGGATTATCAGGTAAAAGTACCGATGGATAACCCCTTGATAATATTAGATAACAGATTTGATCATGAAAGAAAAGTGCATAATCCTTTTCATTTGAATTTAAACCTCCTTGTCTCCTTAAAAGACTTTGCATGTGCCAAAATATTCCCGACCTATCATTGACAAGAGTGATGAGTTCTAGAAAAGGCTTGCTTTTTCTTTGTACACAACTATTGATTCACAATCTGGATAGTTAAATAGAATATTGTGCCTTTGTTATCCATGTGCCCTACCAGATATAAATTTAAAATTTGCATTTATTGTGGAAAATATCATTTTATTATTTATCTGCAACTGTCTGTGTCCTTGAATTGTAAATGGAACCCACCTAGAGAAGGAAACATGGGCTAGACATCTTATAGAAAACAACACAAAATGTGGGAAACTCTAGGAAATGGGGAAGTCTCAGGAAACGGGAAAGGAAACTAACATCATAAAATAATATCTTTGACTTTTTGGACTATTGTTTCATCATTCATCCACTTTAGTACACAAGTTGCGTAAAATTTGGATGCCTAGATGATAGAATTGTCATTGTTGTCTTTCATATGATTTTTGAAATATCAAATCGTTGTTCAGATTCATATCAAAACATAGGTTAAAAATTCTAAAAGGTGAAAATAGATCAGGAATTTGTGTGCTAGTATCATAAGTACAACAAAATGACTAATGGGACCATTGTAAATTAGAGAACATTTCCCTCCTTGTGCTTAAAAACACCACTATTTTTAAATGCTTGGTTATTAACTGTTTTCAATGTATACAATTTTTTATATGGTTTAGTATTTCTTAGGGTATATTGTAGTTCAATATTGTACTTGTGTTTTATTAGTGAATTTTTATTAATGAGTGTTATAGATGTTTAGCAATTGTTTTTGCTCAAAAATCCTTTTATAATTGGCTCAACATACTGTGAATAAAACAATGATCAACATATTATGAATAAGGGAATCAAATTTTATTTTTTATTTTAAATAAATATATGTCATCACAAGATCGACGTCCTCAAGGAATCTTGTGATGAAATTGCTATACAATCGACAAAACATTGTATAGAAATTTCGTCGCAAGATTCCTTGAACTCATCGCTCTTGCGACGATCCCTTCGATAGATGATTCGTCGTAAGATTCTTCAGCTTGTCACTCATGCGGCAATATCCCTATATTGCTGCTCTTGCGAAGATCTCCCTATATTGTCTCTCTTGTGACGATCTCCCTATATTGTCTCTCTTGCGACGATCTCTCTAACCTGTCGCTCTTGCGACGATCTCCCTAGCTTGTCGCTTGTGCGATGATCTCCCTACCTTATCTCTCTTGCGAGGATTTTCATTACTAGTCTCTCTTGTGATGATTTCCCTTCCTTGTCGCACTTTCAATGATTTCCCTACTTTGTCACTCTGGTGACGATACCCCTTCTTTGTCGCTCGGGTGACGGTATCTCTTCTTTGTCGCTTGTGTGACAACTTCCTAGTTTCATCTCTCTTGCAACATTGTTTCAGGTTCGTCGCACTTGCCACGACACGTGAAGTGACATTTGGGAGACCCAATATTCGTCGCAATATCCATGACATAACGTTGAAAGAGCGTCGAAACAACTGTCGCAAAATGACCCAAATTTACTAGTGGAATCATATCCGATCGAGGATCGGTGTTTACAGGATGAATTTGGACTAGTTTCCAAGAGGCCTTGGGAACCCAACTTAACTTTAATACCGCGTATCACCCGGAGACAGATGGGTAGACAGAAAGAATAAACCAAATCTTGGAAGATATGTTGCATATGTACATGATGTACCAACATAAGCGTTGGGAGGAGTTCTTTCCACTAGTAGAGTTTTCATACAACAACAACTATCAAAGCACCATTAAGATGGCACCATTTGAGTTTCTTTATAGACGACCATGTCAGACACCTTTGACCCAAGATCAGCTTGAGGATAGGGTCCTGGTAGGACCGGAAGTGATCCAAGAAATGGAAGAACAAGTGAAAACAATAAGACAAAGGATTAAATACGCGTAATATCGACATAAGAGTTATGCCGATGCACATTGCGTTGACTGTAGTTATGAAGTTGGTGATCGAGTATTCTTGCGGGTGAACCGCACAAGATTTTGATCAAGTTTGGAAAGGGTGCTAAACTCTCTCCTAGGTTTTTGGGACCTTTCGAAGTTGTGGAAAAGAAAGAGCCCATGGCCTATTGACTAGCCTTTCCTAACTCTTTGAGGTGTATGTACGATGTTTTTCATGTATTTGTTTTAAGACATTATGTTAGTGATCCTACACATGCGATTGACATGAGTTCCTTGTAGGTGTCAGAAGAGGGTGTGCTCATGGCGGAGCCAATACACATTTTGGACCATCACATTCGACAACTACGACATCGAACAGTCGATCAGGTCAAGGTCCAGTGGGACAATTATAGTCCACACTCAACTACTTGGGACGACGCATACGATATGCACCAACAATTTCCAGTTTTGTTTGATAGTTAGACATTTAGATCTTGTTAGATGCTTGTTTATTGCATTTATATACTGTGAAACTTTGTGAAGAAGTTTAAGACAAGAGGGGTGTATGTAACATCCCGCTCTTGCGAGAACATGTTATTGAATTATTCTTTGAGGACACTTGCATGCAAGTGATCCAGTTTCAGTATAATGATGTCTTTTCGCTTATGGATTCTAATGATGTTGTTGTTGGATTATGATGTTATGTTATTTGATATCTATGTATAGACATATGCTATTGACGGGTTTCTCCTGAGTGTGCAGGACACTTGACATATTGAGGATGCTGATGACATCAATGGACCTCCTTGGACTCCGGATCAAGTCAGGGAGTGGACTGTATTGGTTTGGGTATTTTTATTTATGCATATGTGACATGTGATTGGGTATGTTATGATGTTTATGGATCATTAGCAATGTTTCTTTGATGGATGCAGACTGATGATTCCTTACTAATTAGACTCACATAAGGAGTAAAGGGGCCATGCACAACAACCAGATATTGAGGGAGAGGTGTGGCAACAACCCCGCCACATCCTACTAGCATTCCCGTCGTGGCTCAAATTGCAGGTTAACGATTACCTAGTTCAAGAGATCCATGATGCCGTGAGAGAAGACTGAGACAGTCGCTCACAAATATTATAACGGGTGCACAATAAGGAAAATTTCTTATTCCTTAGAGGCCCTTAGTATCTCACAAGGTTGCCTAATGGAGTATTGACTCCAAGGGTTGGACAACTACCAAAACCAGTCAAAGGTGAGTGGTACCCTTGGAGCATGTAGTGCATGTTGAAGGGAATGTCACGTAATTAAAACTTGAATCAAAGGAGAGTGGCACCCTTAGAGCATGGAGTGCATATTGAAGGGCACATTGTGGTATTTAAAAACAAAAGTGTGAGTCAATGAATCTAGGTGGCCTAAAAAGTTTGAGCGAGTGTTAAACCTTAAAATCTTGAGCGTCTGCCGAATTAATTGATTGATTAACAAATTACTAAAGAATGAAATTAGTAGGCATAATCCCTAATGGTCCAAGCCTTTGCAAATATAAAAAAATTTGACGAATCTAGACTCAGTTCGATGAATTTGGATATTCCATTCATGGTCTATTAATTATGTAACCTGCTGTCATAAGCTTATCACTTAATTTTTAAGATTTCAAATCATCTCAAACAAGTGGACTTAGCTAAGAGATTATTACCATAGGATTCAGTGGAAGAATCACATCATGATGTTTTATTTGATTTTGAATTGTATATTTCTACACCAGTTATGAAATTTAATGAGTGATTACTTATGTGGAGATAACAGATGTAATTCTATACTTGTTAAAGGACATTCATATCATGATCTTTTGAAGTAAATCTTATGTAAAGGAGTTTCAATGATGTTCTGGTTTTAATTATAGTTTAATTTAAGAATGTAATTAAATGATTACAGTCGATAAGTAATATGAATCCTTTAATGGATTGATCCCCTTTTATAGTTTAAAAAAAAAGGGGTACTTAAGTATTGTAAATTCCTTTATACATGGCTAAGCAGATTGAATTTTTATGGATCCCATTGGATATATATTTTAACTTGACCCTTTTGAACTCACTAAGAATCTTCATCTTCTCTGGGGATCTAAAGAGGTGTGAATTAGCAATTGATTTTAGGGTACATTTTTGTTTATTAATATCTTTGCGCCATGGAAGTATGTCAATGTATAAATGATGGATTAATTGATTATAATACTCGCGCACAATTCAACAATAGTGATGTATGATTAGTTTAGTAACAAAATGTACTTTCACGCCTTAATTTAAGTGGGTGTGTGATTGCTTTATAATTAATATCTTTCACCTTTGAACTTAATGTTGATTAATCTTGCATCATGAATTAATGTCGATATGTGACTGATTTAGTAACTAGTTTTCTCTCACGCTATTAATTAAGTTGACATGTGATTGTTCTAGAGTTTGTTTACTCTCGCACACAACGATGATTTAAATGTTGATTTATGATTGATAAAGATGACGATTACCCTTGCGTCATGATTAATTGATGATTAGGATTGAATGATTGAGCTAGCTGATGTGGACTTGATTGTTAGTGGGATGTAGACACCTCTTTGTTCCTCAAAATAGTTGCCAACCCTAAGACCTTAAATGGTTAAAATCAATTGGAACCTGTGCTTAAGTGTTTCTTATGTCCTGGAGGTCCTAACCTTGCAGGGTAGGTTGGGCGGGTAGTATCTTTATGCCATCCTTATGTTATCTTTATGATTTTCGTGTTATCGTTATGTTATCTCACGTTATCCCTATGTTCCCCGATGACTATATTTATGTGATGAGTTGAGTGATTAAAATTATTGATGATTCTAGTTGAGAGTGATGAGTTGATCTTGTGTTGCCATTCTTGATGATGTGTTGATTATATGTCGTTACTAAATATGTTGATGCATCGGTTACGACATTATTTTATTATGACGTTGAGACGCTTGTAATTCCTTTAATTATGATGTCATTGATTTGTGTTGCTATGATTTATATTGTTGACGTTAATTTCCTATGTAATTTGTGTTTAACCTTCCATGCTTCGCTTTCCTAGTCGTAACGGAGGGATCGTTACATGAGAGATGCAAAATATGAAATGTGATAAAGAATAATCCAATAGGATGTGATCACATCCACACAACTAAGTGTAAAAAATGAATTATTTATGGCAATGATGAGATTAAGATATAGTTTCCTTATTCACATTAGATTTGTATTTTATATTTTATATATTTTATTTATTTCAATTATTATTGATGATGATGATTATCATTTACAAAGATTAACTTTGGTTTATTAAATTTTCAGAAAATTGATACGAGATTAATTGATAACAAACAAATTATAAAGAATTGTATTGTAATTATTTTATTTTAATTTTGAATTTTTATTATAAATTGAGATGTAATGTGTTCATATAGGAATAAATTTTAATAAAAAGAGTTTTTCATCCTTTACTTTCTTGGTATCACAAAGATTGCATACTTTCTTGGTATAACAAAGATTACATATTCTTTTTTCTAATGGTGTTTTAGATTTTGTCCAACACCTAGCTTATTCTTTATTTCTTTATTGCACCACAAATTCTCTTTAAATTTATATGTGATGATGTTTTGCCTATATCTACGTATCTTTTTCTTCAATTATCAATAATGTACTTTTTTATATACCCAATGAACTATAGAATTTAAAAGGTGTAGAGAAACAACAATCTCCTTTTTACTTTGTTCTTTCTTACGTGGTCTTTGTTTTTTTTCACTTATACACATATTATTTAGTATTAAATCCCCACATAAGGTTCTTTTTGAATTTTATAATAATGTTTTTTCTCTTTTTTTTTATTTAAAAAAAAAAACAATTCACAATTTTATTAATGAAAAGAAAATTAATTTTTTAGATACCCTCTTTTCATTTGAAACATATAAAGAGGTAATAACAAAATGTCCAACTGAACAATCCATTTAAAAAAATTTCACATTAAACACAACAAATTTTCTATTTATGTAAATCCTAAATTTTTGATAAATATTCAATTTCTAATCCAAAAATAACAGATAAACTATATTTAACTTTTATACAAACTTCCTCCCAATCAGAAGAAAAAACAATCACTAATACCTTGTAAGGGCTGCAAGCATAGACCAAAAAGTTACATCAAATAATACATTGTATTTGAGAAAAAAGCAAACAAAGCTATTAAAAAAAAAGGTCACGGATCATATTATTGTCCCTCATGTTATTCCCTTATATGCCACAAATATGGATTAAGATAAAGTCCATATTTAGACAAGGAGTTTGTTTCACTGTTTCATCCTCTATATCTCTATAAACATGTATAGAGGTGGATCGACAATAATATTTTTTTGGAAATTCTTCCATCCAAAATTTTCTTTAAAATTTCATCAAAATTATTCTTGAATTCTCATTAAATTTTAAGTGATACACATGTTGATGATTTACAACAATGACTTTAATTAACCAACTTTTTTTATAAGTATGTATAAATTTCTATTTCAAAGCTTTTCATTACCTTTTAACCAACATAATTTTTACAATATTAAATACTTATTTTTAGCTCAAAATTATATCATACAACCATTTAATTGGTTTTTAGAAAAAAAAATAAAAAAAACAATTTTACAATATTAAATACTTATTTTTAGCTCAAAATTATATCATACAACCATTTAGTTGGTTTTTAGAAAAAAACATAAAAAAGTTGTTGCTTTCTAAAACCATCATAGTTGAAAAAACATGAAACAAATTGTTGCTTTCTAAAACCATCATACCTTTAAAAACATAAGTTGTTTAAAAAATATTTGTTGCTTTCTAAAACTATCACACCTAAAACAATTAGACTTGAAATTTGAATTTTTTCTAACTTTATAATTTTATCCCAAAAATTTAAAAAATTATAACAATTTTATTCCAAAAATCTAAAAAAATTATAAAAAATATTATTTTAGACGAATTTCCACTTTTGATAGATCATTTACATAACCAACATTAACACTATAATGAGTTTTTATAAGGAAACTACACAAAACAATGACACCAACTCATAAAATGACAATGGGAACATAATTAGTTCTAATGTTTTATAAGGCAACTACACAAAACAATGACATAACTCATAAAATGACAATGGGAACATAATTAGTTCTATTGGCATGGTAAGATCTCTATGGGAAAATTTCCTTAAGTTTTGCCTTGCCTCTTCAAGGATTGGTTTCATTCTCGCATCTTTGTTAGGTTTATTGTTATGAATGTTTGCATATTTTTTTATTTTATTTGGGATTTGGGAGTTTTTTTAATATATATCTTATTTTTATTTGGATTTTTATTTGGAGTTGGATATTTTTGTGAATGTGTAATATGATGGATTATTGATATAAAATGACAAATTTGTAGTTATATGACCAGAGAAATTAATTGTAGTATATTTTATAAGGTAAATATTAGTAAATTTGAATAATTTTAAGTGATGTAATTATAAATGACCAACCTAAACTACTAATATAGATTAAATTTAAATATATACAGTTAGATAATGACTATGTGAATATAAATTAGTAGTATTTCGTATGTCTTATATGTAATTGAGTTAATTTAGTAGTGTGGTCATTTTAACATGCTTTATCATGTTTGTGATTAAGATTTTTCGTGTTGAATTCATTTTTATAGTATCCAAGGATATGTTGCTATGATTCGTGGCACTACACCCATTTCTAACATGTACAACAAAATTATTTACATCATATTGAATTGCAACTCGTTCCTAGCGCACATATCACTAACTAGCTTCATGTCAGTGAGCTACGATTGAAAACACACACACACACACACACACACACACATTTCAATGTTACAATGCTCAAGGAAAACCCCCGAGTACTTCTCCTCATTTCGAGGATGGTACCCAAGGTAAACCCTAGAATATTCAATGCACAAGGCCGGTCAATAGCAGGGCTTGAAGCCATTACAACAATATACTCATTATGAACTCAACTTATCACTTGCGAGACTTGAACTTTGGTGGGGAGGATAAAATCATACACACACACACTCATATATATATATATATATATATATATATAATAAAAAAAAATAAAGTAAATGAAAATAACATATAATAATAAAAAACAAAATCAAAATTTATTTAGCATTTGCTCATGAACTTGCCATGTAACCTTGAACAGATGGTGGGTGTGAAATAAATGTGTGGTGGTTTGATTTTCATCAAAATTGAGAGTCTTTGGGAGGAAATGGTAGGAAGTAGTTGGCCTTTAAGGCAATTGTGGTGGTTAAGAATCCCCCTGGCCATGAAACTATGAACTTCTGACATGAAATAGTGTGGTGGTTCAATTTTTCATTTGAAATTGAGAGGCTTTGGTGGGAAGTGGTTGACTTGAGAGGGAATTGAGATAATTGATAGTTTCAATTGGGGATTAGGGGATCTAATTTGGAAGAAGAGTGTTAAGCCCTAATATTGGCCCATTACCCCTTAATTGGGGCATATTACATTAGTAATGTTATTTTATTTATGTCGTCTTTATTCCATTAGTTGTAATTATACCTCCCAGTCTTCTATATATACCAAGGAGACATTTTCATTTGGAATCATCTTGTACTTGAACATTTAAGTGGGGTAAAAGGAGGTTGCCCCCTTGAAGAGGCTTATTATCTGAAATTATCTCTTTTTCAAGGCGTTGAGTACTTTTTCTGAGGTTTTTCTATGCTATATTGATATTTGGTTCTTAACATATGGTATCAGAGCTCAAGGTCTTGGGGTTTCGCTGCTACATCTGAGACACCTTGGCGTTTTTGCTATAACTTGTTTTCTACAACCTTTCAGAAGGAATGGCTTGGAGGATATTTATTTAGATGGATCAAAGTACGTTGGGTTAAAATTTCAGCTCCTGAGGCCTTATACTTTCGGAGATACATCCTGTACAAGATAGGGTTCTGGAATCATCCTGAACTGAGTCATTGAGGAATTTTCTCTATAATTTTTTTTTTGTAACGTTTCAGAACCTGAAATATGGAGGCTATTCACATAAATTAGTAAGGTATCTGTGGTGAAACGTTCAGCTTCTGGGTCATCATACATTTGTAGATACACCCTGTGGAAGATAGGGTATCTGACTAGTCCTATTGACTAGTCTCAATAAGGTGTTCTAGGTAAAACAATCATAACTTCTTCCTAGAGTATCCAAATTGAGTGGGACCAGTTTCATTAGATATTGGACAGTCTACAGTATTTCTGGTACGAGTTTTAGAATTTTATATCAATCATTTTGTGCGGGGCACGCTATACAAGTGAGATCTCCTGGAAAGGCCAAAAATCAACAAGTTTTGGGGAAGTTACCGTAAATTCCACTTGGCACATCCAATTTTGATCAGACCTGTGGAATTGCAGAGAAGAAATATCAGAGAACTACATAAAAGAAAGTTTCATACCCAGAAGGGCCTAAACTTGGGAGATACAACAGAAGAAATAGTGTCTAGCAGAACCACCTCAAAATCAAGGTTCAAAAGTGATACTTGGCCAACATGCCACCCAGAAATGGAACTTCTACACCAAAAAAGCCTCCAGACAATCCTACTTGGAATCTTGATGAAGGTGAAGAAATGCGTAGGGACATAAATGATTTACAAAATAAGATAGTAACAAAAGATGAACTACAAGAGATGGAAGCTAAGTTGGAGGCAAAGATGGATGGTTTAAAAGAGGAGATCATGGAAGTATTGAAAAATTTCGTACCAGAGAAGACACCTGAAAGTGAAAATGCATCCCATGAAATTCATGATGAGGACACAAGGAAGGTGAATCAAGAATGGAGAAACTCGAACTTTGGGTTGAAGACCAACCACGTTCCTAATATCGATATGAGGAAGTTTGATGGCAAGGATCCAATCACATGGATACTTCAGATGGAGCAATTCTTTGATCTACATAATGTGCCACATACACAAAAGGTACGGATTGCTTCTTTATATTTAGAACCTAATCAATTTGTATGGTATCGATGGCTTTGTTCTCACAAATCACTCGTCACTTGGA